>CAMPET010000187.1:0-73627 GCA_946803715.1 Beroe ovata | reverse complement strand
TGTGTATTATAGTACCTCGTCTAGACTCCAGCGTGTGTTTCAATCCAGTTTAACAGGTTTAGATATCATAGGTATGTAGAATTATGGTGTATATGTGTATATTGTGTAGTATTTTGATCGTGTAAATAGTATGTGTTCTTGTTACTAGTATGTAGACTATTCTCAGAGTTTTGACATAATCTTATTTCTGATCAGTATTTAGTTTATTCTATTTTTAACCAAAATATTCAATAGGTGACTGAAGATGATGTTGTACATTGAAAGTATTTTCTCCAATTAAAGTCTAACCACTGTTTCATTGTCTGAGTTCGCAATCAGAGGAATACCAGAAATTTCCTTCAAATTCGTGCTATCTTATCAAATTAACTTAATCATACTTGAATACATGTTGATAATTTCACGATATGTAGCTACATTTTTAAATACAAACCTCACAAACAGAGATGCATGATCTCCAGATGATTCCTAATGAGTTCGAATATCTGTTCCACCTCACTCATAGCTCCCACACCTGTATCACCACACGCCAGTGTTTTGGATATCGGACCGAGCTGTTTATACCCAAATCCCCGGAGTTTATCCAACTGTAGCGCTGTAAGGGGGTGATTCCACATGGCGGTATTCATGGCGGGACAGAACACCAGGGGTTTCTTCATGTCCCACGCGCGCACGATGCACGTCACCAGGTTGTCACAGATACCGTTACTCATCTTGGCGATGGTGTTGGCGTCGCATGGCGCAATGAGGAGCACGTGCGCCCATCTCCGCAGCTCAATATGCAGGACGGGGTCCCCGATCTTCTTCCACGAGGCCCACTCGTCCTCGTCCGTGAGCAGGTCTACACAGTCGGGGAGATCTGTCTTGTTGAGAAAGTGGAGAGCGTTCTTTGTCGCTACAACCTGGGAACACAGCACGTGTAAACTTGGTGTTATGGGGCTCCTCAGATATACGAATACTACCAGCATTCACCACAACAAATATGAATGGAGTAACCTGAACCTAGTTTCATGGTAACCTAAAAAGCAAGGTTTCCTTCATTCGAATTCACCTTGATGGACAATTCTGTCATCTGATCGAACAGCCGAGCCACTAAGAGCGGGATCTTGATCGTAGCAACACTTCCCGTGCAGCATATCAGCAGATTCTTAGTTTCTGTCATTTCACCCCTTGAATAATAGTGTGACGGTGTCAGCGATCAGAGCGCTCAAGATCAGTCAGATAAATGATCGGACAGATAATTTGAAAATCATAATTACCGCGTGGGCATTCACGTTAGCAATAATTCTGCGATATTGAATGGAACCGCGATGTGAACAAATGAATGGGGACAACAACGAAATGATGGTAGGGACATGTTTTCGTGAATTGAAAGGGTGAAGGGCCACCTGGGAAGTGCCAACGATGATCATGCCTTCTTCATGGGAGTTCAACACACTGTATGTTATCAGGAACCTGTGTCTGTTTGTGTGTGTGTGTGTGTACTGTGTGTGTGTGTCAGCTGTGTTCAGTTGAAATACAACACACACATGCACTTGTACGGATTTCGACCTGTCAGATTGGGCTAGGTACAGCAGGCGCGTGTTCTATAATTGTGAACACACTGTACACGTAAAGGGCTATAACACGCACCCCAACCACAGAGACACCGTATCAGTGGATTGTCAGTACAATGATTGTTCAAGCATATGTTAATTGTGCACTGTGCATCCTGATTCTTGGCAAACTCTCAAAAATTGGAGCTATCACCCTCTTTTGCAAAACAGTGTGTTTCACCGTCGCTTTCCACTGCAGATGCTGTACTTGTCACGTTTACAATGCTACGTACAGGTCCAGTTGAAACAGAGTGCATGATAAAGTGTAATGTATACTGAACATTGTACAGTGTATACACTGTTATACACTGTTATACAAGCTCCACTTGTTCAGTTTAACAATACACAGTATATTTCAACACATTGTTCAGAACAACAAAGTACAGTACCTATACATTATACAAGATCCTGTAAGACAAACTCAGTGTGCTAGATGGCAGTGTGTATGGGGTTTTCATATTATACATGAGTAATGTGACATTACGGCTTGCGATGACTTTGCCCAATGGATGATACCTAAAGTAGTGACAGTAATAGTGATTGTAGTAGTCGTGAAAATAGGTATTCAATCAATAAAACAAATCAATAGTGTATCAGAAAGTCACTTTAGAAATCATGATAGTCCAGTTGAAAGAATGCATATTATCTATTCAAAATTCATTAAATTTTAAACACGTCATGCCTTGAATTCTTTTTACTGCCGGAAAAGTTCTAAAACTGTTGATTATTCATTATTCAACTTATTATTATCCTGAGTTCTAAATGTACCATCAACAAGGTTACTGAAAATATGTAGGCCATCTTTGCCTAGAAATTGAAGGACATAATTTTGCTTACACAGGTTCCGGAAATGTGAAACTATGCACGTTCATTTCACACCAATTTCAATATATGGAAACCGTTTCGACTGTCAGTTACAGCATGTACAGAGTATAAATGATTTAACTGCCATTTTGACTTTCTTCAGTTCCTATAATGCAACATCAAGATAAGGAACGTCTAAACTCTCTATATCACATACTATTTCCTATCAGATTCGGAATAACCGGTTCTATAAAACAATGTGATCACGTGAGTGCTGATCACGTGTGTGCTGATCACGTGTGTGCTGATCACGTGTTTCTCTACTGATGAACACACTGCACGGTGGGTTGGTGGTCGAGGTCATCATCGTCACTGGTAGCCTCATACGGGTTGACATCAGGGTTGTATTCTGACAGTTGTACCTCCTCAATATCCTCCCTCATCCTGAGAAATACACGTGTGTGTGTGTGTGTGTGTGTGTGTGTGAGCGTGCGTGTGTGTGTGTATGTGTGTATGTGTGCGTGTGTGCGTGTGTGCGTGTGTGTGTCAGCGGAATAAGAGCTATCGTCACTCAAATTCTCCCTATCCGCAGACCGCACATTCATTCACAAATACCTGTCGATATCGAGAGGGCTTGTCATGCCCGGTAACAGAGACTTGAGCGAGTCCTTGACAGGTTGATCAAGTTGTGTGGGGAATTTGACAGTGAATCTGATGTACAGGTGGCCACGAGACGATTGTTGGAATGCGGAGGAGTGGGGAGCGAGGGGCATGCCTTCATTCTCGACAATGCGCACTGAGAACGGTTTGATTGGACTGTGCTTTCTGTTACGAACCTGAGGGAAATTATCATTATAGAGCAACGTGTATTCTGCAGAAAAAAACATGAATTCCCTGAAATATCAATGTTTCTCGTTGGCTGTGCACCACTCACAAGTAAAGACCGGCCATCCAGAGTGGCGATGGGAATGTCGACGCCGCACAGCGACTCCGATAGTGAGATCTCCTTCTCCAAGAAGAGATGAGCACCTCGTCTCTGGAACACGGGGTGTTCCTTCACTCGGAATATCACCACGGCATCCCCTGCCTCTTCCCCCGGCATGTGGTGCCCTGGTGTGACTCGTGTTATAATAGCACACGTGTTCCGTGTTTTAGCAATATTTAGAGCACGTGTGAAGAGTATGAAAATATAGGGGCAGGGGTAAGACAACCTTTGGTGAACACTTTTTTTGGCAAACCTACAAAAGTGGGAAGAATGCACCAAAGTTTGCCTTACATCTCCCTATTGGATGATAGAGATCCCACGGGCTGTCTAGGGCTATGGCACCTCGTGATCTTGACAACTTTCACGTGGTCTAATGAATTGAATGATCATCTCACCATATCCATTGAATACGAGTTCTTGGTTGGTTCTACAGTTGCTGGGTATTTTAACGTCCAAACTTCGCTTGTCTATCATGGAACCCTGTCCATGACAAGTTGGGCAATTGCCATGGCCAGCAAACCCACTCCCTCGACATAATCTACACTCTTGGGTAACCTGGATGAAAGGAAATATAATGTTCAAAAGACTCGTGCAGTGATGTGAGTAGCGAACCAATGTTTTGGGAAGGAATACGATCGGCACAGAGCATTATGCGTCACAATTTGCACAACATGATGTAAAAGTTAGTCCGCCCACTATATTTCACCTGTTGAATGTAACCGGGAAAAGGCTGGATGGTAGCCAAGTTTACACCATTTCCCTGGCACGCGCGACATCTTGTCATGACCCTGCCACCACCTCTACAGCCACTACAACCTTTCTGAGAACATGACACGTCGTGAGACTTGTGAACGAGTCATGACGTTATGAGAACGAGAAATCACGTCATGAGAACCACACATGAATTATGACGTGTTGAAAGTGCTTACTGTTTAAGCTTGTTTATACCTTCCGTTCCAGGATGACTTGCTTTGTTTTGCCCAGATAAACATCGCTGAGTGAAACTTCTAACGGCACCGTTATATCGTCACTGAAGAATGAATTGAACGGTTGAAAATACAGTACATGTTCCGCTGTATGAGTCAATCTCTTTCCCATACATGAAGAACTACAACCTTAGAGAAGTAGCTCACCTTCTTGGGTTGAGGACATGATGCAGCATAGACTCAGCTGAGGATAAGATCCCAGCTGCACCCCCGAAAAGTCCAGAGAACAGGTCATGATGATTCATCATCGTGACCGGACTCAGTGATGAGGGTGAAGTCGTTTATTCACTCTGTATGTCCGCAGCAATTACGGTTATAGACAGAGGTTGTTTTTATGTCCATGATACGCCATGAACATACCTAAAATACCCAAAATAGGCGTTTGTTAGCATTTCACGTTAAAGTAGGTGTTTTCCTTTCATGAGTATCTTACCCTGTTATCTTATTTCGACCAATCAATTAGCAATACTGTCATTCACATAAAATAAAGAGTGATATTGATGAATCAAACGGATAAAAGATCAAGATTGAATGAAGATGAAATTAAGTTCAGAAACACAAAGCAGTATCTTAGTGTCTGGTAACTTGCTGTTGTGTGTGAAAATCATAGGCAGCATTAATCTATTCATTTGCCTGGATTTGCAGACATATCGCCTAAATGGGTATTATCTCTGTGAAACAGGCATAGAACATTCATCATTACATCATTAGTAGATCAAAAGTCGGTCTATGATTTAGTCCCAGCATGTTAGTTAAAATATAAAGAAGATAACACTCAACAAGAATTCCCCATCATGCATAATATATCTGAAAACAAGATACAACATACACCTCAAATGTGTACATATATTTTTCTTTACAGCAATGAAATATCATCTGATACCCTGTATAGGTCCTGTACAAAGTCTTCTAACAAAAATCTGTCCATGAGAAAATGAAGCTTTGAATGTCACAACTTTTTTCTGCATCTTGTTTTTCCAGAGCTCGTTTTCTGTAGTTCTTTGATCAATTTCTGTGTTTTGAGCTGTGATAGCTTTTCAAACTCATCCTTTGCTTCCTGTGTCACAGGAGCATTGAGCAGAGCTTCTCTGGCACTGATCTTGTCTTTTCTTTTAACCTTTTTGACATCTGCTTCATAGATAACTTTAGCTTTGGAATATGTGAGGTTATTCTTGAACATAATAAACCTGATGATTGCTTCAGGTAACATCACATTGAGACCATAAGCTTGAGGCAGTTTACTCTTCTTGGAGAGCTTATGTTGCATGAGCCCTATAGCTTCCAATACTCGTTCTTCTTCCAAATCTGTCTTTGCAAAAGAACCAAAAAGCCCTCCACCACTAGAAGAAGCACTGTTTCCATTCATGAAATCACTGTGAAAATGTGAAACTAATTTCCCTTGTATAATCTTTTGGAACATCTCTGTATTTTTGTTGATAAAGTAGACAAGCTGGTTTTTGCCCTTCTTTGGTGAAGCAACTTCTTCTGAAAGAGAGCCATTGGAGAAGATCTGTATTAATGGTACCACAGATTCTGAATCCAAGCTTTGTGCTGCATACTCATCGTACCCTTCTTTGTAAGCAACCTTGAATTTATCTGACAAAGTGGAGTTAATCCCAGCTTCAACATAGGCAGTATACTCACTGCAGCTAAAATGAGATATGTTTTTACTTGCAGTTTTTATTGCTACATCATCACATTGGAAATATCGGATCATGAAATAGTTATTCTTTTCTATGCTATGAACTTTAGCAGGCCATGTAGGGTGATTGCGATATTTTGCCCAAATTATGTCGCCAATTGCATACCCTTCATTCTTCATGACATGAGATATTTTTCTTCTTTTCCTGTTTCTATCACACTTTGGCTCCTTTGTTGATGGATCATCGATGATTGATGCTGATGAGTTCTGAAATATCACAATTGTTTCTTTATCCATTATCTGCTTCAACTTAGATTTTGCATTTTCCCAGTATTCCAAGGACTGTGCGGTAATTTCAAACTCTTCATTGTGACAATATGGGGTACAATCAGAGACAGTTACAACTTTCATTGGTCTACCCAGCATCTTTACAGTAAAATTGCCTTTCTTATTCACAGATGTCACCAGGGCAGGCCACATTATACATTGATCCTCTTGCTGCAGAGGAGCCCACACCAAGTCTCCTTTGTTGATAAGGTCATCTGCAAATGCACTGTGATTCAAAATTTCATCCTCTTCTTGATCAGATGTCATATCTGTAAAATAGATTTTAAACCTTTAAAAAATATCAATCTTGGCAATAACCAAAGATAAACATTTGTACAAAGCTGACACAAAACATGTTGATGATATAAAGGAGTTGATGATGATTTTATGCTTGTAAGATATTAGTTCTGAGCACTGATGTAAGCTAATCTTTGCACATGGCATCAACACAATCAACAGTATATACCAAATTCAAAACCATGCATATGGCATTTGAATGCTCAAGTGAATTGTTTATTAATTATAAGATAAGATAAGATAAGAGTTGTAGGATTTTACCCTACCGTCGGTGCGCGCGATTTTCAATCCGCCCCGACATAAAATCCCGCCAGCAAGGGTAGGGTGAAATCCTACAAACTTTTCAAGAAAATTTCATCAAAACAATCTCAGCCACTGGCACAAAGAAATGCAATGCTCCATCAAGGCTTTTTGCAAGGCTGTTATGAATCCAAAAATGAGATAACAACATATTTGACCAGCAACCATATGATAAGTGCCAAGAAACAGCTGGGAAGTAATCTCAACTACAAAATTTGAATAAACTTTTAACTATTTTATCGTAAGATTACTACCTACTTGTTTGCGTGTTCCCGCGCTGCGTGACCCAAATACTCCGCGCGCGCTGCGCGTCTCCGTGGTCTTTCTACGACTTTTCAGTTCACTGAGTAGAACAGGGGCGCGCAACGTGTGCACATGTTTGCGACTCCAGACTCGAGTCACAGTTTTCTAAATTTTACTCCGTGATCTTTGTAGGATTTTACCCTACCGTCGGTGCGCACAATTTTCATTCCGCCAGGGATAAAATCCCGCCAGCAAGGGCAGGGAGAAATCCTACAATGTGATCTCCGAACCACGGAGACGCGCAGCGCGCGCGGAGTATTCGGGTATTCCGGTCACGCAGCGCGTTCATTAGTTTAACAAATGACATCAGACACATGTCACATGCCTGGCGATGCTATACTCGCTCTATAGTCAGAAACTGATATCGTTACCACAATTATAATTACTTTTAGTGAAATCTTGCCGGATGTTATCTGTCCACAGTTTCTTGCGCGCGGCGCGCGCGCCTTCATCAAATTCAATTCCAAAGGCGCCTTCATCATTTCGGCGCAAGAAACTGTGGACAGATAATATAACATCCGGCAAGTGGAATCAAAAATTTCATCATTATCAATCTGTGAAAATGTGAAACTGAAATATAATACACACAACACAGTGCTGAGTGCAGTCTTGTAGTTGTAGGATTTTACCCTACCGTCGGTGCGCGCGATTCTCAATCCGCCCCGATAAAATCCCGCCAGCAAGGGTAGGGTGAAATCCTACAAGGTGGAATCCGATCCTACAAGTACAATGTGATCTCCGACTCGGCGCGGAGACGCGCAGCGCGCGCGGAGTATTTCGGTCACGCAGCGCGTTTATTAGTCTTGCCGGATGTTATCTATATCTGTCCACTGTTTCTTAGTCCATCATTTCGGCCTTCGATGAAGGCGCGCGCAAGAAACTGTGGACAGATAACATCCGGCAAGTGACATCAAAAATGTCATCTGCAAGTGCATATATATCTGTTTTCATTATCAATCTGTGAAAATGTGAAACTGAAACTGAAATACACAGTGCTGAGTGCAGTCACGATCACTGGACACTGCAGTGTGAATTCGAATTCACTTGCACATTGCAGTATGCAATAATTGTGTCTTATCAATGCTTAGAGTGAAAAAATCATCTGTTACACTTACCGTCACCTCTCATAGTCATTCGACGATAAATGCCGAATCCTGAGGACGGCTGTGTCCTGGGGCCCGGACCCCGAATATGAGCATTATTTCCCCGGGGATCCCTCTCATTTTCATATTCATTGGCTCTATGATGACGCGATGCGGATTGAAATGTCTGATACTGCTCCATCGAATTTGGAAAGTGTCTCGTTGATCTACCTGTACCCTCATACATAGCCGCACTATTCTTATCACTCCGCTGACCAGCATTGTGATTTGGCTGGTATCCAGGAGAGAAACGCCTCTGATCTGCAAGATATGGGTCAACATATCCTCTGTTATCAAAGGTCTGGTTTGTTTTCCCTCGATTCGAGCCCCGCTGTGACTGTCCCCTCCTATAGGTATGCTGAGCAAAACGTTTGTCTGCAGTCTGAAGAGGGGGAGGGGCGGCGGCAGAGTATCGTCTCCTCTTGCCAGGAGGATGTTGTGAGATGCCCTGGTCATGAGGAAAGTGGGGCTCCAGAGTGAGGGATGTCAGCCGTGTTGAGCACTCACCATTTTCAACAGTCTCAACACCAGGAACAATTGCCTGGATAATCATCAGAATAACGATTATTACACAAAGGAATCCACAACAAAATGATGGTCTATTTTGGTGCCAACGAATTCATTGTTGCATTATCAGAAATTCCAAATTCTTAATTTCATTGCCGATTGCTGAACATATTAAATTTAATAAACTAGGGTGATATTGCATTCTACTTCTAGAACTTTCTGCTCGATATTCATATACTCGAAAGTTATGACTAACCTGAGAATCGCTCTCTTCATCTGATAGGACGATACCCTTGAATTCCAGTTTCTCCTCTTCCTCTTTCCACACAGTTAGACGACGCTCTGATCCACTTCCCCGACTCTTGTGTTTCAGGCCGTATCTCTTAGCCAACTCGTGGATAAGTTTCCTCTCCAGATTATCCAACTCATTTGAAAACTCCAGCTTTTTAAGCTCTGAGTTCCTCATGAAAGCGAGAAGTTGCTCCTGAACATTCTGCCGGCATATACTCGCCTCTGAATTCCGTGAACCGAGTCCGCCCCTGCTGACCTGCCCTAAAGTGCCCACTGGGTCCAATCTACCCTGGCCGTCCTTGCCAAGTCCAGTGTCCCCTGTCCATCCCATGGCTTTGAGCAGTTTACAACCCACATTATCATCACTGATTTTAAATGCGTCGTGGGAAGAGCCCACCTCACTTCCCCCTTTCCCGACGAGCGTGTCCTTGGAAACATGGCTAATCTCATCGCTATCTAGATCCAGCAGGTGCCGATTCGCAACAGGAACTCCCTTCTTCTTCAGATATTTCACGGCATTCTCAGCACAGGCTCTCTTGGACTCCTTAAGATTTCCAGCTCTGCCATCAGATATGTGTACATCGTTGATGAAGAGCGAAACCGAGTTTGATTCCCGGTCTTCCCTGAATTCCCACGGTACTCGGCAGGCCTGGGCCGAGTTCACAATGTGACAAATTGGATTAGTTTCCGTCTCCTGTAGAGTAAGGCGAAATGGAGCATCCGATCTCAGATGTCTTATATTCAGGTCAGGATTGACAAGTGTGACGTCATACATCGATTCATCCTCCAACTGGCGGACTTCGGCAAGCTTCTCTTCGAACTTGTGATTCTTAGGTGGTGGCTCCCAGTCCTTGATCTCGAGCAGAACTTGACTTGGGTAGGAACAACCTGGGGAAATAGGATGATTATATTGTATCAGTATTGGAGCTTGTGATGGACCGTTATTTTCTTGCAGCAAGAGGACACACTGATTATGTAGATCTCAATACCGAGTGACACTCAAGATACTCACCCAAGAAATGGACGTTGCTCCACACATTTGCCAGGGCAGTAGCACGAATCTCACCAATAACCGGGGAATATCGGGTTATCTTCTCAACCCGACACTGGAACTCAAACCTGCTTTCCCATGGGAACTCCACCAGCTCACAGCTTGACATTCCTATCACAGTGGGGGAGCGGGTTACTTTAAGTGTGGAATACGGAAGTGAGGGAAAGTGGTGCTGACATGTAGATGAGGAGGACAGTGGGGGTTGGATCACATGACGTGGGGGGATGGGTCGTATAGAAAGGACTGGAGTAGTGGTTTCATACTCATACTGAGAGTGTGGGGTAAAAGAGAGTGGAATTGGGAAACTAGTAATCGATAACATCAATTAGAAAACAATAATTCAAACGATTCAACAATTCTTGAACATTTCCCTTAACACTGGATAAAAATTAGTTAAAAATAAGTTAAAAATAAGTAAGAAATAAGTGAAAAGTTGATGAAAATTAATTCTGATGTAAGCAAACAAGTGAATTTACACCAGACCAAGAAGTAGAAACAAATGTCTAAATCACAAACTAGTAGCTCTTCTATTAGTATTAGCGACTCAATAGCAACTCAAAAACATCAGGAAGTATAAACCAACCTAAACAAAATAAAAATCAATCGGCTACCATGTATGAAATTCATGAATTAAAATGTAATATAATGTGTTTCAATCAAACAACTTCAAAAACAAGAAAATACAAAAGGAGCAATAACTTAACACTCCGTTTCATACGGAGGGCCTGTTTCGCTGACGGACAACTGCAGCTCAAATACACCACTGCCGTCACATTGATCAAGACATCTGAAACAAAACGCCTCGCCGGTCAAATCCTCATATAGCTCCGCGCTCCGTATTTCGAAGGCGTGAGTTTCCTCTGACTTGAAATCGAAAACAGCTGGCGGTGAAGAAGTGAGAGGACTGGAGGAAGAATTCAATTCAAGGGGAGTTGATGAACGCTCCCATTTCGAGGGGATGAACTTCTCCGTGCTGCTCTTGTGACGCAGTATTTTCTTCTCCTTCTGGAAAAAGTGGTGTCAAGAATACGTGTGCCATGACAATAGTATGAAATTCTGTCAAGGATATACTGTGGGAGTGTGGGAGAAACTGGCTGCAATTCACCATACCTTCTTCTCGAGTAGACAGGTGAAATTCAAGTACATCCCAGAGAGGTTATGAAGGACATGTGATGTTTTCCAAGAACAAACCCTCTTCCTTGGCCACACTCCCTCATTTCTGTGGCCGAGCCTCAGCTTACCGGCTATGTTGTGAACCTCAAGACGGACATCATCACAAATGCAGTCCAACGAAAACTCAATCTTAGCAACCACCGGATTTTTCACGAAATCATCCATTATATGTCTGATTCGTTGAGTGATGGTCGTGAACATACCAGCTGTTCCTTCCAGGATTGTTCCTGAATCAACCCGGAGAATGTTCTCACTGGGTAGCAGCTCCACTGGGACAACACAGAACCCTTTTTTCCGAGTTAAGTACATCAGGGCATTGTTAGCTGCAGCTTACTCAGCTTTGATACTGGTTGAGGCTATACCGCCTGAAACCCAGACATTATTTACATAGCATTTAGCTCGATACAATCTCTTCCTGGTATGGGACACAGTGAACTTTACAGGATTGCCCAGGATTTGACTGATTTGGTGCCAAACATTGATAACAGATCGGTGTCTGGAAAATATGAACACCGGGTTGGAATCGAGGTTTAGGGTTTTGAGATCAATGCCAAGGTTAACCATGGCTGCTTGAAATGGCGAATAGGAACTCCAGCAACTCTTCACCGTTAGGAAGTTAGGTGCGATGAAGTCGTTCTCAGAATCATATCCAGCAGAAATATTTGTATTTGATAGCTGGGGATCGGTGTTATTCATGATAATGGTTGAAGTGAAGTATTGTGCTCTGGATGCTCCGGATGATAGAGGTTAAGGGTGGTGCTCTGGGTGCAGCTGATTGAATCATAGGCCCATCCCTAATTGTCAACATAATAAGTGATGATGTTTATCGATGACTTTGATAGGAGCAAAACTTATCTCAAAACTTATCAAGGAATCAATCGTCACATAGGAATAGTTTTCAAAAATAAACAAGTTTAATCGAACTGACGGAAAACCTTTTGATTTAATAAAGTATTAAATAGCTATAAAATTAAAAAAATGAATGCGACAATTTACTCAAACACAGAATAAACAAAATATAAGTCGCATGAAAAACTTACAGTCAACCCAGGAAACGCTTCACAGCCTCGAGAAGTTCTGCTTTCTTTGCGGTAGAAGATATCTTGATCCTCACTCCTTTACAATAGAGACGCAAGTCTGCCACAGATACTTTGTTAAGAGTTCCTTCCAAATTCTTGGTCTGAACCTGAAGGCATTAAGGTGACTGATCAGAACTGCACAACGACATTTCATTCTTGAGTGACCAAAGTTCAGCCTACCTACCTATGACCCAGTATCAATTCAACTCAAATGGGAAAAAATTATCTTAGAATTTCATCGAAGAATGACAATCTTCTGCAATATAACCTACCAAGCTGATGACCCTCTTATAGTCTGGCTTTTTGCATACGTCTGGAATAGTAAATCCGCTGGATAGAACTGTCTCGTTGAATCCCCTTATCTCCTTCCCAGCCCTCTTATCGATGCTAGCCAAATCCGGCTTTGACAGATCTTCTGTTTCTTCAATTTGATCCTTTTCCAGCGCTATCGCCTCCAGGGTCTTATTGAACTGTTGTGAATGCGGGTCATCAATGAGATCTGAAGTGTACCGAGCTTTTAGCTTCATAACAAGAGCTTTAGCAGCCTCAACCTGGGCAGTACTGGGAGGTTGTCCAGGTTCGTATGTGAGTTTCCTAACGTCCTCAGCCCAGGGCAGTCGAACCAAGTTGAAGCCTGCTGCTCGGACCTGTTCCCTATTCTCATCTCTCTCCTCTTGCTGGGGTATCAGTGCACCGATATACCCAGTGGACCCCTCCCGGGGTACACAATGACACAATGCCACCATGTCTCTAGCAGCAAGACGGTCTAGGAGGGCCATGAAGAACTCCGTGCTCCCATTGAAAGTTGTCTCATCTGGTCGAAGAAAGAGGGAAGACCCGGCAACATGATGGAACTTGATATCATTTGGCCTGAAGCCAATGATTCGAAAACCTTTATCAGCTTGTACCTTCATTTGAGCAATTTCCTCTGCAGTGAATATGACAGTCTCACTGCCCAGCTTACAGGACCTGTGAATTTCATGGGGAAGCAGAACTGATCGGTCAGACTCCTTGACAACTGAGGAAACACAAACAACTGGCTGGTTAGTTTTACTACACAAATTGACATGTTTAGCGGTTGAGGGTCCATACAGATTACAACATTGTACTCCAATACTCAACTCTGGACTGATAGAGAGTTTCAGGTTTTTCAACATTCTCACTTTGGTCTCCCTACGATGTACTCTCTGAGACAGTTCCTCCAAATCATTGGTGGGGTTGGTCAATTCGTGGTCTGGAACCAAAGCACCATAGAAACGGTTCATATCGAACTCTGCACCTGTCACTGTTGGCATGGTGATGATGGATATAGTGATGTCCAGCTCAGACATATCCCTGGCTTTAGTTGTTGCTAGGGAGCGAGTCTTGGCATCGAGGTTAGGTGGTTCAGCAACGTTGGTGAAGATCATGACTACCCTGGCACTCAACTTCCTCACACAGCTCGTATAGATACTACTACATGTCCAGAGAAGATGATATGGTGAATAATCATGTCCGTGACCCAACTGAGACTGTCCTGACTTATACTCGTGTATCGTTCTGCTGAGTACATCAACACAGGTTTTATCTGGTGTATCTAGGGGCAGGAGGACATGCAATCCTGGATAATCATTGGTTTTGGTGGCAGTCCCACATAGGACTACACCGAGGAAGTCCCGACTACCACTAATGAGCTTGTTACAGTAGGTGCTCTTAATAGCCTCCAGAGCTAGGACTACCCTAGAAACTCCCGTGTCAGGATCCTTCACGATCATATCATCTGAACAATCTACAACGCAAAGTGAGCCACCTGGAGTGGCTGAGAATGAGAAATCTGAAGTGGACTCCTCTTCCTCGAAATCGTCTGTGCCGTCGAATTCATAGGCCATGTTTTACCTGGGAAAGTTTTGATATTAGTGAACCATTGCATCAACACAACCCAATTCCAATATGCCATGAGAGCGAATGATGAAATATTCTTGATCTCTCAACGACTGCCTTAACATGAACAGTTGAATAGAAATCTGAACTGAGATAGGTACATTTATCTCAGTCGAGAAATAATTTAGTCGAGAAATAATTTAGCTTGGAATATGTAATGATACAATTAGAAATTCTATCGAAAGATAGTTGATGCTTGCCGAAAACAATTGGAAATAGGGCTTAATATTTGAATTTATGCATTTTTTAACCTTTCTAAACAAGTCAGATTTTAAAATGATATCAAATGTAAGAAATCTGATCATATTATCAGCCCAAACCCCTCCCACGGCTGCCACCCCTCAAAGTCAAAAGAGGGCTAACCCTAGAAACCGATCTTTCTCTTGAAACTGATCCACCTTTGTCCGTTTGTCTTCCCAATAACACGGAGCCGCCCCGAGTAAGCAAGCCACCTCGAGATATGGAGCGCCCTCGAGGAACAGAGCCTCGTGTAGAAATAAGTCCGCCGTTATTCAAACCAGCGGGATGACTGCTGGTTCCATCTGTCGCATTTGCATAACTGCCTAGAGAGCTCGCGTGACTTGGGCGCCCTCTTTGAATCAAACCCCCTCTAACAACTGAACCAGCCCGGGGGTTAATTCGTCCCCTTTGACCCCCTCTCGCATTGCCCATATGCTGTATTAGTGGTTCTCTTGGGCCGAGTCTATTCCTCAGATCTGGTGACGATGACGACGATCCACAACTATTCCAGTTATCCGCAGTACTCTGGTCATAATCATCTCTGCCACCTTGATTGAAGGGAGGTCTGTTATGTGTTAGGAGTCGCTTATTGGCCCTACCTTGAACTTCCTGATGTCCTCGGGATGGGTGTATGTTAAATTGATTGCAAGGTTCTTGGTAGTTTGATCCATTGTCCGACTGACTACTCCGACTACTGTGAGAGCTATGTAATCCACCGGCAATGAGCGGAGAAGCATTTCCAGTCATGGTATTGCCTTGCATGTTTCTCGTAGCATGTGGACGATGCATACCTCTTCCCCTTGTAGACATCATATTGTCTGAATAGCTCCTACCCCTCATCACAGCTCCACCACCGCTCATCAAAGGTCGTGGGCCACCAGATGTAGGTACATTGGATCCCTGGTGAAATTTCGTGAGGGCTGACTTGTGTGTTGGCACCATTTCTCTGTGAGGCAACCCCCACCGTACACTATCCTTGACCTTCTTCTTAGGGGGCCCCGATGATTGGTTAGGCTGAAAAGTGGGAAAATGAACAGGTTAAATACTAACCGAATGTGATAAAATTATGATGAAAATGGTATGGAAAATCTGAAACCTTACTTACCGCTTCATGATTGACCTTGGATCTGGCTCTTTTCGCTACCGCCTTAGCGGGTGCTTGTTTACCTTTGTCTATATTCACAGAATTCCTTTTCGACAACAAAGTATAGCCAGAACTTTGATCAAATTCGATAATGAGTTCGTATTTCTCTGCTAAGATTTCAATCAGGTCTTTCTGATTGGCGTTCAGATCTTTATCAAACTGTATCTCGTTACATGTTGGGTTTCTCACAAATTTCTCCACCGCGTTTCTGATCGCATAAGGATCTTCATCAATAAGTCGCTTCCTAATTAGTTTAAGAGAAGAACTGGGCTTGGCAGCGTGAGCTGAAGGGGAAGACAGGCATAGGTTCATTTTATGCTGAACAGAGTTTTTCTTCCACAGAGACACACAACCGGTCCCCTCATAAGTCTTCTTTAACCCGTGCTTCTGAGCAAGTGCATCAATAACTTCCAACTCACACTCATTTGCATCAACTGGGAAGGTTATTTTCACGCTTTTCTCATTATTAATGAACTTATCTAAGTGCCCACGCACTGTTTGCTTGCCAGATACCAACATATCTCGAGTAATCGATGTGATATTTTCATCCTTCACTCTCCTTCTTTCCACTATCTTGAGTCCTTTAGACACGAGGAAATTATATCCATTCCTGGCACAGTGCTTCTGAGCCGAAATTGCCGTCTTACACATCAGTTTGGAAATGAAGACATTGTTGATCGTCATTGTAGCTTCCCATTGAATAGATCGCGGGCGATTGCTGAATGGTCCCGTAACAGAGATCTTACACGGAACCTTCTTCAAACGGGTGATTTCGAGAAGAAAGTCCTTATATTGACCCTTTTCAATATCAAAAATTCCCTGGAAATCCTCCATATTCGTCGAGGCAAGCTTCAAATTCGCGTTATTAACATTTGATTCCTCTATCAACTCTTCCACCTTGTCTCTAGCCGAGCTACATGTTACTATAATACCATCGGTCTCATCCAGAATACTGGATGACTCATCTTGACATAGGTCATGTGCCTGTTGGATTAAAAATTGTTAGATTTTCGTCTGGATATTCAATATTTCTTCATTCTCATATTCAGATTCAAGTTTCAAATTTTGAAAAAAACATTCGCTTTTCTAGCATTCATCATGATTACCTGTTGTCCGGCAAAACCTTCCTCTTCTTCAGATATGTCTATCAAGGGATCCGTTCTGACATTGTGCACTGCTGAGTTCGTTTTCCATGCCATGACCAATCCACTCTTATGCCTGGTAACCAATTTATATTTTGTACATACTGCTATGATGACTTGAACTTCCGGTGTGAGCTCCCCAGATGGGTGGCGCCTCGTATACGATTTATTCACGAAGATAATCTTCAGTTTATTGGGATCAAGGATGAAGTTCTTGACCAACTTCTCTATCTCTCCCTTGAGTCGGTAATTTTGTCCCAATGAGTTGAACTCGTGCTTTGAGCAAAGCTCAGAATTGAGTTTTTCGTGAACTAGTATTTTGAGACCTCTTGATATGAGCAGGCAGAGCGCATTCTTTGCAGCATCATTCTTGGATGAAGTATGGATCGCCTTCACAGAAGCTGCATCTGGTGATGGGAAACCGTCTGCGACCCGGATATTGTTGATGAAGATAGTAAGCTTGGTCTCCGGCTTGCGAAACAAGACTACTTTCAGGGGAATCCGGAGCTCGAGGGTTATGGTTTTGAAGACTTCCCAATAAGATTCTGATTGGGTTTGCTGAATCAATTTAGTAAATGGACCTAGTATCCCCAGGCTCCGCATAGAAACCTTGTGATTTATATGCGCCACGTCGGCGTTAGGATTTATGTTAGTGGCCCACATGTCAGATTCAGATGGCTGCCTCAGAATATCCGCGATTTCTGTCTTCTTCTTCACCTGAAATTGGTTCAAATCAGTTAAGGATATAATCATAAATAACAATTTGAATCATGCCTGCAAAGATTAAGCAAAGATTTGGCAAATGAATATTTTACAACTTTTAATTCTGTGACCTATATCATATTCAATTTAGATTGAATGTAAATCGTTAATAAGCCAATACCTGTGATTCGCCATCATCATCAATATCGATGCCTTTGTACACAACAAATGCATGGTCTACATTGCTTCCCGTACTCTCACAAATCAGCCCATTCTCAGTGACAAATCTATGCACCAAGAACCGTTCGTGATCTGATATATTCTTATCGAACTCTAGTTTCGTAGTGGTTGCATCCTTCATGAAGTTGATGAGCTTTCTCTCGATGGGGTCAGTGATTGCTTTTGAAGTTACAGGGAGTATATCATCGCATTGCAGTTCATCTATCTGGAAATCCTCAATTTCGAAATCTAACGTTTGGTCGGCAGGATCAGCACCCAATTCTTTGATAATGATATCAGAATCCTTGGAAGGGGGCGAAGTTGCAGTAAGATCAATAACCTCGATCACCTCAGATCTGGTTTCCTCTTGCGATCTAGTCACATCGATCATTGGTACTTCTGTGACAGAATCGGTGGCTGTTTTTTCACCTGCTAAAACGACAGCCGGAAATTCCTGAGAGCTGGAAGCGGCGTTTGTTTCACTCTCTACATCACCAGCAGCTGCGCCACTTGTCATCACTTCACCCTCTGTGCCACTTTCATTGCTATCGTTCCTTCTTTCATCATCTCCATCATATGACAGATTATCTTGACTCGTCAGTTCTTTGTTTGTGTCAGAAGACCCGACACCGCACGGATTTTCTGTCGCAAGAGGAACACCTGGATCACCATTCCCATCTGTTATATTACACTCAGCAGCGCAGGTATTTTCTACAGCACATGTCTCTTTCACATGTTGGCTATCAGTCTCTGAGGTCTTTGATGTTTCCTCCATCCCGCCCTCTGACATGCTATTGTAAAGAGTTTTAGTTATTTCGTATCCAGATCAGAACATTCTACGTTAAAACTTCATCAAAGTATCTCATTGAATGTTACAGTAAGCGATCTTGATTATCGTAAACCATTATGATTTATGAGGGCTCAAAAAATTGACAGGTGTCTAAATCAATTATCTATAGTCCTAGTTATCACAAAGACGATGTTACTATACAACTTCTTTCACAATTCCTTGTCACTTCTGACACATAAGGGTCACCAAGTGGTCCAAGACAGTTAATATGGCCCTCTGGAATCCAATTAATAATTATAATACCTAGCTTCACCTTCAAGAACACGGAATTCGCAGAATGAACAAAGGGTGCCCTCAAAGTTTAGTAACGTCAAGACTCAAGAACGTGTCACACATCTGTCACAAAGAAAGCAGCATCTGGTGCGCGAGGTTCACACTATCAAAACTGGGAACTGTTCAATCAACTCCACCCGAGTTTATAGACAACTCAGTATTAGTAAGACAACTTTAGCAAGGTTGCTAGCAACTCGATGAGCGACATGTTTTCATCAGGCTATATTTTTCTTCTCTTGGTGAACTTATCAGCTCAATCATTTCTCTTGGGTTCACCACCACCACTTTCGCAGGTAAAGTGATATGAGCTAGCCGTAAACTTCTCGTGATTTTAACTCGCAACATGAAAATTCCATCGCTTCATCGTGACAAACTCTGTTTAATCTTGTTCTTTCAGGAACGGTCGGAGCTGATGAATGGTCTGGTGGCAAACAGAGAGATGGGTCTCGGAGAGAAGCGAATGAGGGCAACACTCTTGAGGAAAGCAGAGCTGGCAGCTGGAGCCCACAACAGTAGGCCCGCCCCACAGTACTACCAGAGACTGAACAAGTTCTCCCTCATGACAGGGGCAGAAAAGAATCTCTACTTAGGATTGAAGAATATGACTGAAGAGGGAGAACCCCCACTTTCAACCAGATTGGAGAAGAGAGAAACGCTGCCGGATAGAATAGACCACAGAGATCTCGGTCACGTGACCTCTGTCAAGGACCAACTGGGATGTGGCTCTTGCTGGGCTTTTGCTGCAGCCGCATCTTTCGAGGGATCTTACTCAACTGTAACAGGAGTTCTAAAGTCCTTCAGTGCGAAGGAGCTGTTAGATTGCAGCTATACCAAATATCCAAACAAGAGAGGGTGTAAAGGCGGATGGTATGCTACTGCCTGGAAATACATCAAAAGCTCGGGAAGGCTAGCGTCAGAGAGGGACATCCCATATGCCCCCTTCCAGGAAGAGTGTAGCCGGTGGGATGGCAAACCCAACGGTATCCGCAATGCTCTTTTCATCAACTTCTTCAGAACAGCAAGTTCTCACGAGAGTGTGAAACAAACACTGAAATCCTTCACCCCGGCGGTGGCACTAACGGTAGAGGATGACTTCTACGGGTACAACACAGGGCATTACGATGGATGTGAGACATACAAGTCGCTCAATCACGGGATAATCCTAGTGGGGTACGGCCCTGACTACTGGGAAGCGAAAAACAGCTGGGGAAAGGACTGGGGTGTGCAGGGGTATGTCAAGTTCACCAGGAGCAAAGCCAGTGTATGCAGGCTGCTTGACAAGGTTTACTATCCAGTGGTGATGTACAGGGACAGGGGAGAAACTGATAAACCTGACGTGGCAGATGAAGATGATCTAGTTAACGTGGTGGAGTCAACTGACGAGATCATCACCTCCGATCAGACATCAGCTCCGGAGGCTATTGACGGTAATATCTCCACCTGCTCCACCACTACAGTTTCCCTCAACCCCTCCTTTAAACTGAATCTCGGGGACAGTTACAGAGTTCAGAGAGTTGAGATCGTGACAGACAGACCGGAGGATCTGGTTGATGCTAAAGTTCATGTTGGGACAAGAGGCGACTTCTTTGATAAGAGAATCGGGGTTATTGCGGAGGTAGAAGACGGAGTAGCTACTCTCAGACTCGGAGACGGAGATCAGGAGGGATCACAAGTGTATTTGGAGTACTACGGAGTTGCAGGCGTAGGAAGAGCGTTATCCGTGTGTGAGATCAGGGTGTTTGCCACGCCCACTGAAAAGGAGGAGGGAGAATGTCCAGGGGGAACAGTAAAGTGTGGTGATGGGGTCTGTAGACATCAACATATGTGCTGAGCAATATGATATTATAACTGTGTTCATCTATTGCAAATCCAGTAGTTTAGTTTGATCTCCTGAATTGTCGCGCGTTCACATGTGAATCTGTAACCTAGGCTTCTTCTTTGAATTACTGAAATTAACAAACATCAGACCATCTCACCAATCACGCTTTACAACGCTTATTATTTATTCACCTCCCCTCCACAAAATCTGGCCCCACTGATAATCACCCTCACCTCTCCTCAACAAACCTCATCTTGCCCTCTGCTTGGATTGCTTCTCTGTTCTTCAATTCTCTCATCTTCTCATCGTAGACTCTGTCACGGGGAGGCGGTCCCCAGCTTTTGATAGCGTCAAGAGCAGGTTGTGGGTACGAGCAACCTAGAGCATGATGGACATGGCGTCGTCACTCATCAACCAGAAAAGTAGATGAGAAAATGAAAGAATAGTAGATGAGAAAATGATTGTGTGATCTCTTTTCCACCATGAATTGACAGAATTTTGCAAGAGGGTGCAAGATCAAGCTTCGTTCTACCTCAATATTTAACTAAATTTACTGCATAAATGGCATAGAAACCGCCAGAAATTCCTCACCAAGGAAGTGGTAGTTTGCCCACACGTTTGCAAGAGCCGTAGCACGATCATCACCAAGTTCTGCCCTGTGTTTCTCAAACATCTTCTTCTTACACTGGTACTGGTAAGTGCTATCCCATGGCATTTCAACGTCCATCCTGGTACCGCCGCACTAACTTAGCTAGGTGGTTTCATGGGTAAGTCATGGGATATGTGTTCAAGTCGCGTAAGAGAGGGCAACCATCGAGCTCAATGAAAAATAAGTCATAAGGGAGTTGTAAAATTACCTACTCAAAAGTCACGAAAGGAATCAAATAGTAATACGCTACGAATAGTGGATACAATTAGTTTAAAATAAATCAGAAATCCAGGTGGTGAAATAAGTTACTAAAAACCTCCCCGCCTCATCCCTCTTCCTCCTCGTCTCCAAGGAAACACCTCTTCCGTGCTGTATTCATATACGGCCTCAACTTCCACTCCACATTCGCATGTGTCTGTTCCATCGTGCCCTGACGTATCTCAAACAGCCTCATTTCAAACCTCGGCCCCACTTCCGACAACTCAATATTGTTTTCCGGCCCGTGGTGCGTGTGATGTCGGAACGAAATGTAATCCTCGTTATTGACAAATGACACGATCCGTTTACTCTCTGGTTTTGGAACAGGGAACAGATACTTCAGGATGCTCTCGAGACGTTTACCCAACTTGGTGGTGAAGTTATGGAATATCAGGTGCGGGTAAACCTCCTGGACTGGTCCTACTTTGGGGATATCATGTCGCATTACCACGTTGGAAAGGGAGAAGTACGCGGTGGGGCCGTACGGGAGATGACAGATGACCAGCCCGTCAGGGACACCCCGATGTTCATGGAGAATGATGAGATCCGTGACATCGTTGCTCTTGCACGCTTCCACCAGGTTCTTAACCACGAAGTGACCTCTGTTCAGACGCTGACAGTTCGGCAGAATGAGCCTTATCTCCTTGGCGAATTGCTTGAGTTTGGACGAGGGGTTATGAGATGTGGTGAGCACAAGTTTGGGGTCCTTGACACCGGCATACAGGTATTCATCGTCCAGAGGATTGATTGTTGTATCAGCGTTCCCTGTGTATTGATAAGACATTGCGTTAGGGAAAATGGTGTCAAGCGAAAGTGGTGTCAACTGTCAAGCGGAAGTGGTGCAAGAGAAATTACTCTCAATAGAGAATGATGCCAAGCTTAGGTCAAAAATACGTGATTTCAAGAGAAAGCTATGTGAAAGTAGTGTCAAGTAGTGTCAGGGAAAAGTGCTATCATGACTTACCATCTAAATCAATTTCTTTTTGTAGAGCAATTGCATCTTTCTTCAGATCAGTAGGTATTTTCCTGCCCTCTTCTACAGCCGACTTCAACTGCGCCTTTCTCTCTGCTGTTGCCCGTTCCTTTTCCTCTAAACCCTGATACAGTTATTGAAAATTATCGGTTTCAAGGAGAGAGAGAGAGTTTGTCTCTTCCATTATTGGTTTCATCCCAGAATGCAAATGAATTGATGAAGTTGAATATCTTCCCACCTTACGATAGAGATACTCTCGTCTCAGTCGTGTCTGTCTTCTGATCATGCTAAAATAATGGTGAATCAGTAGGAATTATCTCACATTACTGTAGTGTGAAGTATGACAAATGCAAATCATGATTACACTTGTCACGAGGAAGAAACTTGACTCGATGTGAATTTCAAATAAACCGTCAATAGCAAGCAAGGTAAAATAGAAATTACCTCTGATAAAAGTGAATAAAAACAATAATGGCCTTAGACAATAGGGCCCACACTAGCAACTAATTAAGTACCGATTAGCAATTAAGTACTGATTAGCAACTAATTAAGTATCAATTAGCAATCAATTAGTGATGATATCCTCACCACACTCCTCCAGTATATCAGACACCGCCTTACCAATGGCATCATCCTCCGTGTTCCATGACACCTCTATCACTGACCGTGACCGCTCCGCACTGCACGTTATGTGGACTGAGTTCAAGTTCAGGGAACCGTCATGCTGCCGTTTGAACGTCACGTTCTGGTCAGATATGATGGACGATAGCTGTGTATGAAGTCGTTCCATGATGGTCGGAGTCTCCAGATTAAGTCCGGTCAGGGCTAGCTTGTAATTTAGGTTGATGGCATGTGGTTTCAGCCCCAGCTGGTTTATTGCTTCCTGTCTGGAAAGGAGGACTAGCTGATTGTTCCGGCGAACCAGCAAACCGTCGAAATTGTTACCGCAACTCCGCACTGATTTGAATGTCTCTTTGGAGATAGTAGCTGTTATCTTGGGCTGGCACGGAATGGAGATTTGTTCACCGTTGGCGGGCTTGAACGCGGGGATGTTAAACTGGTCTGTTATCTTGTCAATGAGGAATGCCATCTTACGATCCTCGCCGTGAACTAGAACCACATTCTCAGGCTGACAGTTCTTTATCAGTTGTAGTATCCCCTTGGCGTCCGCATGTGCACTAAATGACAGATACTCCACTGCCATATTGACTGAGATCGACCCCTTGTCTGTGTCCAGTTTCCTTGTCCCGTTTAGGAGTTTGTGTCCGACAGTCCCTGCCACACAGTAACCCGGCATAATAACCATGTTCTTGGCATCGTGACACCACGCTTTGAAGATGTTCAGAGACATGCCCGAATGAAGCATACCGGGTGTGGCAAATACCACCATTGGGCCCGGGTTGTTCATGTACGACCGTTCAAACACGGATATGTGCTTGAAATCGAACATGTTCCGCTTGACAAATGTTGATTTTATCTTCTCATTGGTCCATGTGATGAATAGCTTGTAGTAGTTGGTGGCTTTCTCAGTTAAACCATGACAGAAATAAACGGGTACTTTGAGATTCATTCTGTCCCAGAATTCCTCGATAAGGATACATAATTCCTGCGCTCTGCCCAGAGCAAAAACCGGGATCAACACTTTACCCCCTCCCTCAACACAATTATACACCTTCTTCAGGAAGTCACGTTCCCGGCACCTCTTGGAGTCCCTGATGGTTGTCGCGTATGTGCTCTCTGAAATGAGGACGGTGGGATTGCACCTGTCCACCCACGCACACCCCAAGTGCCGGTCAGGAGTCATGTTGTAGTCCCCGGTGTATAGGACGGACTGACTACCTACCTTGACCAGGAACATGCCGGCTCCCAGCACATGCCCAGCGTAGTAACACTTCACACTGATTTCAGCATCGACCTGGATTGTCTCGTGTACACGTATAGTCCGGACTTTCTTGATACAAGTCTTAATCTGTTGTGTCGTGAAGAAGTCTGTTTCACCGTACCTATCGACAGTGATTTTCCGATAATCCTCCAGGAGAAGCGGTGCTATGGCTCTGGTGGGGGCAGTCATGATGAGCGGTCCGTTATACCCGAACTTCTCGGTGAAGTAGGGAAGGGAGCCACAATGATCGAGGTGGAAGTGAGAGATGATCAGACAGTCGATAACGTCAGTAGCACCGCCCGGTTGACAGATGTAGCTGAAGTCTGGGAACCGCCGCTCATCTTGGTAGCCCATGTGCATACCGCAGTCGAACATGATGTTTTTGCCAGCGATTGACACGAGGATACAGCTTCTACCGACGTCTTGCCCAGCTCCGAGAGGGACTATTTTTATATCTGACGCCATGGGAGCTATTTTGGATAATGCGTATGTTAGCAGTTACCTTGGATAATGAGTATGTTAGCAGTAAGCGATCAACAGAATCCCTTTTCGATATGATTATGTATCACGATATCACGATATTGAGGTAACGAAATACCACGAAACAACATAATATTTAGTACTGAGATGAAATAATCAACAAGAAAACGGTTCAGCAACTTAAGAGAATGTGAAATGGATTAAAAACATGGGGGTAAAACCGCGAAAACCAAATTGAAATTTCAAACAAACAAAATAAAATATAGAGAACGCCGAGTGCATATCATTGTATCTGAAAACAATTATATCGTTGTAGAAATCATAACAAAATAAATAAAACAATCATTGTCTTACTTCGTAACATAACTTGCCACGTCCAGTAGTCAGTACTTCTCAATTATGCTCTGTGGCGTCATCTGTTTTCTGCTTCTTGGATAAATATCTGTCAAGTGTATTGATTTTCCGCTTCTTCTGAGGCTCTGCAACAATTGCAACAACTGTAGTACCTCCAACTTTCTAAGAATCGGAACGCTTGGAACAAAGAGTGATGTGAATAATGATTCTCACTCTACCTTCTTTAACGAGACACTCTGGCCCGTCAGTGAAAACACTGTTCACAGCTCTGTTCACAGGATACAGCTCTATTGAGGTGCGTGGAGTTAGGAGGGAGAGGGTTTCGTTGGAATGGAGTTTTCCCGAGTGGAGCCATTGTCTCACTTCCTCCTCAGTCTCGAGTAGCGCCTGATACAACATCAGTCATCACGTTAGTTAGAATAACACGCAAGTGTTAGTGATATTGGTCGATTGAGTGTCAATGATTCCCTACAAATCAATGCAATAATAACCGGCATGCGATGGTGTAACCAGCTGATAGACTCTGATGCGTCGACAGTGATCACTGTGACAGAGTAAAATACGCTCTCTTCGCTGGCCAAGTGACACTTGTCGTATAGTCCAGCGATCATCAGCAACTGAAAGATAAAGAAAGAATGTAACCTACTGAGGGATAGGGATCATACTAAAGCAACGTGGAAACAGATTAACAACAACACGAATGTCACGGGCCAAACTCACATTTCCTGTCTGTTCGGACTTATCATCTCTCTTCCGGTGCACGAAATGTGGTATCTTGTCCTTTTCCCGCGAGTTCCACTCATAGAACCCGTCCGCGGGAATCACACACCGCTGCCCGCTGGAGAAGACCCGCGAGTACATGGGCCGCTCCGTAATTGTCTCTGAGCAGCAGTTGTGGGTCGAGAGGGTGAACTCCTTGAGAGATTTAGTGTGAGTAGAAGGCACTAGGCCCCATCTCATAGACCTGAGAGAGGGGGATTATAAGTGATCATAAGATAGAGAATGGTATAATTAAATTGCAGTTGGGATTGTTGTCAGAGATAGGTAAACCTGAAGTATCGCACTCCCATTTTGCCGTACAGAACTGGTATTTGGGATGATGGAGGCAGGTTGTATCCTGGTTTAGGACATGGCCCCTCCCACTCTGGTCTTTGAATCTGGATTTGTACTGTGAAAACTATGGCGCATCACGTATTACACGTTTCATTTTGAGAGGGTGAAAAACCTGTCCTCATGATAGAATGATCATCATAATTCATACTCACAGTTCCTGACTTGTCCTTGTATTGGCATCGCACACTTAGGTTACTCCCTTCCAATAGACACGCTAACCTTCCACACATGAGCTAGAAATAATACAAGTCATTGTACAATTTATTGTATGCTGAATTCTACAAATTATACGAAAAGTTCGCGCGTGTGATAAGAACATGTTGTAGATATGTTATCGCGCCCTACGCGAAATAGTGGCATGTTTTGAATTGTGACATAAGTGGCAATCCTAGGGTTTGACTGTTGATGCTTTGAATGATGCTGTTATTGACTTGAGTGAGAAATGACATGGAATCTGATTGACATAAGTATTTCGATAATAGACACCTGTGAGAGCAACTACTCGTTACGTTGGGAAATGTTGTAAACTGTAATGACTTCCTTCACTCAGAAGTGACAATAGGAAATTGTGAAATATTAAAGAAGCAGAATGTGGGAAACCTCGTACTTTACAACACAGAACTTTTCAAATAACAACATGTCGATGCAAAGTGTTATGATTGTTATCGACTCGTTAATGAGTACTCTGCAAAAACAAACTTGCCCCGGCTACAAGATATATGACGGACGACGGTCTGTGAACACACTTTCATGGAACTCTGCCATACATTTCCAGGTCCATGTTCGACCAAAGCTATGTATGATGACGTTGACACGTTTGTAAAACAATATTGATTGCACTCACTATGAATTTTTACCCTAATTTTAAACCCACTTATATAAATCACAACTGCTAATATCTAAAACTCACTAATTGGTCATCCGGTTTACAGCATTTTGAATAAGTTTGACATGATTTTGCACATAGGTATCAATACGTTAGGATCAATCAGAGATAATTATATTTTTGATACTTCTAAGTAAATGTACAATGTACAAGGAGGGTAAATATATCAGCACTATAAACTTCATTTAATAATTATTTGGGTGCTACGTTAACAACTTTCACTGTGTTACACTGTGTTACACTAATAAATGTTGATCGACGATTCAAAACCAAATTGTACGTTCCAATCTATGATACATAATACAACTGTCTACTATTTCCCTAACACACACACACACACGTTCACTTCAATCCAAATCATCCTCATGTATACTCTGACTCATGGTAACATTAGATTCCTCTGTGTTCACATCCGTAGCAGCCTCCTCCCCTCCCCCTCCCCCTGCAGCAGGTGGTGACGTCATGGTGACGTCACCACCTCGTGACTGCTGCCCCTCGATAGATAGTCGGCATATGGGACAGGAGTTGTGTAGTTTGAGCCAGGGTATGATGCAGTCGATGTGAAAGTAGTGGTGGCAAGGTAACTCCTTCACCTTTTCCTCTCCAGTGAAGTATTCCTGACACACGGTACAGTCGAGTTTGTTATCCAGGTGTTTCTTGGGGATGTACACGTCGGGAAGAGACTCTATTGACTGCTCCCCTGCTGGCGGTGGCCCAGACCCGTCCAACTGGCCTATCAGCTGGGAAATTATGTTATCAAGACCGCCAGGGCCCCACGCGTAGTCTCCAGGATTACCCACCAGAGGTTGCTGGTCGCCGTTCAGTCCAGCCATTATCATGCTGAACAGAGTGGGAATGTCTGTCGGGGCTCCCTCCGGACCTGTCAGCCCATCGCCAAGCACAAACCTCACGCGACTCGAGCCCTGCACGGGGCCGAGAGTAACTAAACACATTCATGGGTATTCTACTCTATAATTATGAAATGAGCAATAAAACAACCAAGTTCCTGGTCCCTATAATGATGAAACGCTCACCGGTCCGAAGAGTCCAGGTACGTTCCCTGCGACACTGGAGTTAGGGCTGACATTGGAGGAGTGAACTCTGTGAGTGTGACCAGGGAGGCGACCTCCTGATGAGGGGGATCCAGAGGCACTGCCAACTCTGCTGGTGGGGGCCGATTCACTCGACCCTACGGGGGGAACTGAGCCGGGGGCCGACCGTGCGGGTCCACTGACCGCACTTCGTCCTTCTTCTCCTTGTAGGAGGAAATGGATGAGGGGGCTTTACAGGAGCATACTACGTTAAAAAGCGTTATTAAAGGAAGTATTGTATTATTGTATAATAGAGGTTTATGGTTGAACACCGAGGTAGAGAGAGAGCTCTGCTGAAATACCTAAGTTACTCTCTCCTGGGGCCTGTGCTCTCCGGATCAACTCCTGCATGTTGGTCCGCATTTGAGTGAAGCGTGTGTGCATGCTCTGCAGTTCGTCGAATGCATCGAGAGGCTCCTGGCCAAGTCCCCCAAAATCACCGAATCCCGCAGCCAAATCGTGCTGAAGCGAACGAATTGTCAATTTTCAGTCAAGAGTGAGTACTTTAATATGTTTTGGAACACTGAGGAATCCTCAGTGAGGATAAAACATGTGAGTCTGGCCGTAGGTGTATTTTACAAACCGGTAATGGTGGAAACATGCCAGGGGACTGTCGAGCTAAGGGTGAAACTGCAACAGGCTCAATGAACCCCTCATTGCAGGTAGGACACAGGAACTCAGGAGGTTCAGGAACACATGTTGTGTTGCACTGATGACAGAAAAATCTCTGTGCTCCCTCACCGCCTTCGTCCATACTCGACATTCTACAGGGCCGACAATGAGCTATTGAATATACAGTGTTAGCATTAAGCAAGCACATTTCAATCTACCAGGACAAATCTACCAGGACACAATATCTACACAGATTTAAACTTTAGACTTAATAATGATAAAAGAACTTTTTAATACATGATATTGTGTGGCTGAGGGAGGTTTTTAAATTTAAATTATTTATTTTGCATGAATTGTTTTGTTTTGACCTGGGATTGTCATTAAAATGCAGCCTGACCTTGGTAAGTCAGAAAACTACAGCTTTATACTTCTTGTAAATAAGTTGTTTATGTTTCAATTAATTTATACAGTATGTACTATTTAAAGAGTACCTTTTAACCTTTTTAATGTTTAATAATGACCAACTGCCACTTTTGTTCTTCATGAATAATATGATTAGATATGCTATAGATATTCCTTTAGTGGGTGGCCTTGTTAACAGTCTAAAAGATTGACTAAGTGCTCTCCCTCAGCACAACATAGAAGCGTCTTTCTATATAACAAAAAAAATGTATATTATGTTCATTGACATTGTGCTGTAAAAATATAATTCAATTCAATTCAACAAAATTGCATAATACCAGGCTGTCTCCATAATATAAGGCTGATAAATTCATTACAAATAATAAACCCAATATACCTAACTAGTATCAAAGAGTATCTGTGGAGGTCAATCATTGAAGTTATGAAGCAATATTCAGGCAGGTTTTTCATCATCGTTATCACAATAGTTTTTGACATAGTCAGTGAACCATTGTGGAACATATTCCCCACTTTCAACTGTTTCCAAAGATACATGATCAGACCCCAAGTACATCATATGGTAAACCTTATCATTTTCGATCAACGGAATAACCCAGTCAATGATGCTAGATAGCACCGTTAACATATCATTCTTGTTCCATTGATCTCTACACAAACTCTCAATAGTTGATACTTCATACTTTTTCAACTCACGAACAAAGCCTTGGTTATCACGAAATCCAAAGTAAGCATATGGTATACCAGCTAAGAAGCACTGCATATAGGTATTCATCAGTTTGTTTCTCTGAAAACTTGCAAAGTGATGTGCGTTATGCATGACTCTGTGAGTTTTAAGTTCTACAATTTCACCCTCATCAAATTTGCCGTCTATTTCTGCAGCAAATATACATCTAGATTTCCCCACTTTAGATGTTACAACTATGTTATTTTCATTATGGGCTTGAGCAGTATCCATATCCAGTATACTTTCCTCAAACTTGTGTCCATAGAAGATGAACTTCTTCTGTTGATGAGTTTCTGATAGCTTTGATTTCCTTTTTTGTTCAGTTTCCACTTCATCCATTAGCACTGTAGAACCAACTTTACATAGTCTCATACACCAATGGTTTCTATAAGGATCACATTCAGTAAATGCAACTTTCTTAAGCAATCCTCTATAGGTTATCAGCTGAACATTATCTAGAGAAAACTTATTCTTGCATATCCAAGTTAGAAGACTGTCCAAATTACTGATCTCAAACTGGTCCTGCCAATGCTCAAAACCTGGATTCAGGTCAATTGGCAATTTGACATGAGTCTTGATCACAGGAACCTGAGTTTTGTCATAATACCTTCTTGACATATCTTTTGATAATGAAAATTCCCCAAGATAAATTGGATTATATGTTTGCACATTGTCCTTTTGAACAGCACTGAGCTTCCATATCATGTCAGTATGTTTATTAACCAATAGATTTTGGTTAGATTGAACTCTTCATCATGGCAAACTTTCTGTCATAATTCAAGCTGAAAGACAACGTATATTCTGAAACAATCTCATTGACAATTATAATTGAGCTTGCTTCAGAATTGCTTCAGAATTGGGCTTGCTTGGGTAAGTCCTTTATTTCCTTGCACAAGAGATTATAAAATGATATGGGATCAGATCTAAGAGCACACTTCTAACACAGAGTGCCTCACGCCATCTAATTTACGAAACTTTTCGTTGCTATGTTTGCTATGTTTGCTTGCTATGTTGATGATTGCCAGTCGCGATCGCGTCGATCCAATGATCCAGAAATGATACACCATGGTTTTGCGCAATACACTGACCATGACTCTTGCCATTCCGCCGCGCCTCGCAGTTCACAACAACAGGGCCTAGCGTAATTTAACTTTAACTTTGTCTGCAGATTTTACTTGTCAGATTTTATCTGACCTCTGTTTCTAGCACGCGGCGCGCGCGCCTTCATCGAAGGCCAAAATAGGAATGTTTCGGCCTAATTCGATGAAGGCGCGCTCGAGCGCGAAAAACAGAGGTCAGATAAAATCTGACAAGTAACATCTGACAAAATTTTATCTGATTTGACCGGCTAAGCGGCCACGCGCGCGAGAAACAGAGGTCAGACATCAGATATTCAGATAAAAATCTGACAATGCAATGTGTTCTTTTCAATAATGCAATGTACTGTGTTGGTTTCAGTGCTTTAGAGTAATGAGATCAGAGATGGTTGTTGTTGCTATAATCGTTAGACAATCAAAAATCGATTAGGTTTTCTATTCACACTTTTCTGCTGCCAACTAAGTAATTTAGTAATCAAATTTGAGATGGCCTCCAGTATTCAAAGTGGAAGAATATTTTGTCCTCCTACTGAAACAGAAGACAATGGTCTTGACACAGATGGGCAGGGTGAGAAGGAGAAGGTTGTCTATTCTGATGGAAGCGATTGGACAGTGGTAGGCNTCAATCACTTATACATAGTACTGGGTAAGTCTATAGTTTGCTTAAATTGTTTGTGGCCACAATTGAATACTTTTGCAGCGTATTGGTATTTACAGCAACAGCAATGAGTGTAGAAATCCCACTGTTTTAGTCATCCTTGATGCTTGATAATGTGTCTGTTGTGCAATAGCCATTTATTTGATGGCATGATGTTGTTAGAAATTGGACATGATCATAGTTAAGCAGCTCAATAGAAAGCTACTTGTAATAAATATGATTTAACTATCATTTGCATATGGCATTTTAAAAAGATATTTCTCAAAACTATTATTAGTCATGGCTACAAGCTCCCTCCCTTTCAAAGAGGTTGGCCGAATTGTACCTTATCTGAAACCTAATATTTGGAAGGGCCTATCTCTCTCTTTCCTTTTGTTTGGTTTGAAAGCAAGGTTATACTTCATGGAAAGGTTGCGTTCAGAGCAAGAGGTATATCTCATGGAACAGGGGTACTTTTGGCACATCAGAGAAGCAAATGAAAGGAAGGACAAGATTAAGAATCAAAAACACCACATTGAAGATTTCCGTGTTGTTCCCAACAGTTAATATTAGATCACTAGTTCCAAAAACTTTTGCTCCAAAGTAACTGCAATGAAATTTTGTAAGCTGATCATTAAACCATGTACAGAAAAGCAAACTGTTCAAGAACATTCTCATACGTAATGCTTTCTCATTTCAAAACTTGATGTTAGGCACAATCTTAATTGTAATGTGTTTGTATAAAGGTAAATAGTTTGTGCCAAAATGTCTTTCATTTGAGTATTTATGAATATCAACTGGCATACATAATTCTTGATGATCTATTTCATCCCTTTTGTTATTGTTGTAAACTCATCCTTCATCTTAGGATGGCTGACTTCAAGCCTGAAAAGGGTGCTCCAGTTGAAGAAAAGAGGAGGATCAGAATCACTCTGACCAGTAGAAACCTGCGAAGCCTTGAAAAGGTTTGCACTGACTTGATCACTGGTGCTAAAGCAAAAGAACTCCAAGTCGCTGGCCCTATTCGTCTACCAAACAAGAATCTCAAAATCACTACCAGAAAAACACCTTGTGGTGAGGGTTCAAAGACTTGGGACAAATTCGAGATGAAGATTCATAAACGAGTCATCGACCTAACATCTGAAAGTGGAGATGTCAAGCAGATTACAAGTATAAGCATTGAACCTGGTGTTGAAGTGGAAGTCACAATTGCTGATAGTTAATTCTATTAATTTTATTTAACCAAAGTTTGTGTTTATTTGTTTGTGGTTTTGACCCCATATTCCAAGAGATATCTAGGCCAAATTTCATATTTTGTTTTCGTGTAAAATATTTGCTTACTTCTCACTCCCTTAAGCTTCACAATGGTGAGGTACGCAAAGGAGGCTGAAAATCCTGCCAAATGTAAGTTCAAACCTCGGTCATTCTGCCCATTCTGCGGTTTAATATATAAGTATCTGCTTGATATCAATTTAATGGATCACTTTCAGCCGTGAAAGCAAGAGGCTTCCATTTGAGGACCCATTTCAAAACTTCCCGAGAGGTAGCCCAGGCTATCAAAGGAATGCATCTCAGAAAAGCCACCAAATACTTGAAGGATGTTGTTGCTCAAAAGCAGATTATCCCTATGCGACGATTCATGGGTGGAGTTGGTCGTCATGCTCAGGCTAAAGCCTTCAACACTTCTGGTTCACTGGGAGCATGGCCTAAAAAGAGTGCTACTATCGTTTTGGATTTGCTGAAAAACGCTGAATCCAATGCTGAAGTGAAAGTGAGTGTTTCTTGTCACAATTTGTATTACAATTTGTGGCTACTTCATCTCTTGTTTTACTAGCTTAGTCACTCGCCCTATAAGATATATGAATAGTATTACTGACTTTCGTATCAGGGATTGGAAGTCGATTCTCTTGTTGTAGAATACATTCAAGTGAACAGAGCACCTCAAATGAGAAGACGAACTTATCGAGCTCATGGTAGGATCAACCCCTTCATGTGCTCACCTTGTCACATCGAGATGATCCTCACAGAAACAGAGAGCATTGTGGCAAAGGAGGACGAAGATGCCCCAAAGAAGAAGAGCAAGAAGAAGGAAGCCAGGGCCAGGGCCAGATTAGGAGCTGAATAAATTATCCATTTGATTTTTATTTATCGAATGTTGGTTGTTTGTTTTACAAAAGTTTGCTTGCAAGGAGCTGATAAGAATCTTTGTCTATGAATACTATATAGCGATCGAAGATTGAACTTCATTACAATCTCATTCAGGTATTAGGATGATAAGTGATGATTGATGACCGCCCATAAAATGATGTTCTAATTCGAGGCATACCTAGTCAGTAAGTATTGGTGCAATCACATAATTATGTCAAATCTCCGGCAGTTTACACTCTGTGTGGAACTTCTATAGTTTCATTCAATTTTTGAAACTGCTACACAAATGAACGTGTTCGAATCCTGGATTACTAGCATTGTATTCAGACTCCAATGTTTTCTACAGTTGATAAGATTTGTCGTCGCGTATACAAAGTAATGAGTAGCGATTGATAGTCTAAATGAAAACGCTCCTTCAGGTGCAAGACAGAGGTGGGAATGATGGTTATCGGGCGATATAACTCCTTGTGGATGGGTGTATTCTTGGCGAGTGCCATACTCTGTAAGTGACACTCAATACATTAAGTGTTGCCCGTGTCATAATTGAGATCAATAATTCCCATTTGCAGTCGTAACATTGTCACCTGAAACATCGTGCTCTCCCAGGTACTCTGTCAAGGGGTCTTCCTGTTGAGTCTAAAATAGTTCCTCAACTGGGAGAAGGAAAGGAAGAAACCTTCTCCCAACCTGCGCTACCTACAAATAACACCACTCAGTCAGTTGCAAGTACTACAGCTTCCCATAATGTTACTGCATCAGCTGCAGACACAGGTCAAAGCATTGAGTCAGCTGATAACACTAATGATGGTCTTATCGATTTAGACAATAGCTTGCCTCAAAATGAGGAGACTGATGACACATCAGCCGATAACAATGTCCCTGAGGTAACCAATACTGAAAACGAATCAGTTAATGGAGCTCAAGACACAGATCAAAATGAAGTTAAACCCATGAACCACACCTCCAAACAGAATGACACACAAAATGAGCTGCATGATAATGTGAAAGTTGATCCCCAAGATGATGAGAATCCCGAATTTCAGCATAATCTCCCCACTGGGGAGACAATCACCACCGATTCCGGGGAGGAGAATCTGTCCACAAAAACACCAGATGACGATAAAGTAGATGACAATGATGACAGGAATAAAGATACTGATGACGAAGTTGACAGTGAGCAAGTGATTGAGAAAGTAGAAGCTGATGATGACGGAAACACAGCCGATGAAAAAGGTGTTGAGAACGAGGGAGTAGGACCTGATAAGCAACCCACTGTCGATGATAAAGAACACATTCACGAACAGCATACGGAAATCAACGAGTACATATTCGTCCACACAGGAGATACGGCAATCGAAAATGACGGATCTAACTTTTCTTTCCTGCGACTATTCTTGGTGGCAACTGTTTTCTTTATCTTGTTCTACTTGGGGTACTATCACAAACACAGGATAATTAAGCATTTCTCGGGAGACAGCTCCGAGATTTATTACCATCCCCTTAGGACAATGCAGCACAATGCTGTCGATTAGGGTCGGAGACGGTTTTTGCTCGGGTTGATTATTTGATTACTTAATGTGTTAATTTGATGTTTATAATTCAATCTTTGGAAGGTTTCAGATATTTGTGATGAATTCTGCTTGATTTTGATATATTTTTCGGATAACTTAGATTGTTTTAAAATAAGAATTCTTAATGAATCGATACGAATATTACGGACCGAATCATGACCGAGTTTACAGACGGACATGGCCCCTTCTACTATCTGAGTGACATGAGTGAAACAATGCAAGATGATGACATCATCATAACGCCGTCACCGTTGTCCGTCACAGCGGCTCTCTCCCACATCACTTCTCCCTCCTGTGGCGGAAATGCCATCTTCTGTGGTACTACCAGAAACTCATTTCACGGCAAGACGGTCCTGCACCTCGAATACGAGGCGTATTCGAGTATGGCGATCCGTGAGATACGCCGTATTTGTGTGGCGCTGTGTGGCGTATATCCGGGCGTAGAGAGTTGGTATGTGGCGCACCGAACAGGGAAAGTGGCAGTGGGGGAAGTGAGTATCATAGTGGCAGCCTCGTCAGCCCATAGGGTAGATTGTACCAAGTTCGTAGAGGAGGCGACGAACAGGATAAAGGAAAGTGTGCCGATATGGAAAAAAGAGTGGTATGAAGACGGGTCTGTGTGGAAAGAGAATAGTGAGTGTAGGGGCTGTGGAAACCGTAGTTAGAGGTGTTGATTTCATTGAAATAGGAATGTATTTGGTTTAGTGATTATGAACTTAAATAAAATGCTTTCAGAGGATTTAAGTTTTTCAGATTAAAGAAGTCTTGTATTTAGTTTTTTATCCCTTGAATAAATTTGCGTGGTACTGTGCTTTATTACTGCTATTTATCAGTTCATTGCTATTTATCAGTCATTGCTATTTATCAGTTTCATTGCTATTTATCAGTTCATTGCTATTTATCAGTTTTCTTGTGCGTGTTGNGCCGATATGGAAAAAAGAGTGGTATGAAGACGGGTCAGTGTGGAAAGAGAATAGTGAGTGTAGGGGGTGTGGAAACCGTAGTTAGAGGTGTTGATTCCATTCATATAGGAATGTATTTGGTTTAGTGATAATGAACTTAAATATAATGCTTTCAGAGGATTTAAGTTTGTTTTTCAGATTAAAGAAGTCTTGTATTTAGTTTTTTAATCCCTTGAATAAATTTGTGTGGTACTGTGCTTACAAAATCTGTGCTTTTTGCTAGCATTAGCACTGAAATAACACTTTCATTGACCGGATATGGTTGGGATGGTTCTTCATATCACCCCTAATCCCACTGCCTGTCTGTTAGCTATGGGGTTCGAGACTGTCGTAGTGGTCGATGGGCGTGGTCATCTTATCGGCAGACTGGCTAGTGTCATTGCTAAGCAACTCCTAGAGGGGCAGCGTGTCGTTGTTGTCAGGTAAACACTTTTACTCCCAGCAACGATTGCTGTTCTACTAATGAACCCAATGAAGATAATGATTGCCTCGAAATTAATAGATTTGAAGTTGGAAAAGCTAATCTATCTTATCAGGTGTGAGATGCTGAACGTATCCGGATCTTTCTACCGGAACAAGCTGAAATACTTCGCATTCCTGCGCAAGAGAATGAACTCCAACCCTAAACGGGGACCGTATCATTTCCGTGCCCCCAGCAAGATCCTGTGGAGGACAATCCGTGGCATGATCCCACACAAAACAAAACGAGGCATGGAGGCACTTAACAGGTAACAGTAACACTGCATCTTGTTACATATCACTGACACATTGCGTCACTGCATCATATTGTCATCCCTGTATGTTTATGTATCATTGGTGCTAAATCTGTATAACACACTGTATAACTCGTGTTCCTAATATCCTGAAATCCCGTCAGACTGAAGGTTTTCGAGGGAATTCCAGCCCCCTACGACAAAACGAAGAGGATGGTCGTACCATCTGCCCTCAGAGTTCTCAGACTGAAGCCTGGTCGCAGATACGCCTCAATTGGCAGGATTTCAAGGGAAGTCGGATGGAAATACGGCGATGTGGTTGAGAAACTCGAGACAAAGAGGAAAGAAAAGTCTGCTGCATACTTCGAGGCTAAGAAGAAACTCAATGCGTTACGAGCAAAAGCCGCTGCCAGTGTCTAAAATTCATACTACCGGTGTTTTTATTTATTGAAGTTGTGTTTCACTGCGGTCATGGTTTTACATCTAGTAATCTGTAATGTTTGTGATTGATTGTTAATACCGATATGTGAGTGAATGATTTTCAATGAATTAACTTAATTCAGGATGATATGTTTACGAAACAAAAGGAATGCCGTACTGTTACAAGTTCGGTCAATGGCCCACGGCGACGTGTACAAAACGAAGGACCTCCGTAAAGTATTCTACAACAAGCAGAAGGAAACCAGCAAAAACTGGCGCATGATTAAGGAGCTGGAAGTCCCAAATTATGAAGCGAATTCAGAAAAACCGGGCAGGGGAACGGCTGAGAGATACGTGCCGCGAATAGCCACCGTACCGGTTAAGAAAGTGGCGCCAAATTCCCTCGAGTTGCCGAGTCACAAAGCCGTGGCGAGGGGCGAGTATTTGTGTCACGGTGATCTCATGTGGAAAGAGAAAGATGGATGTGTCCTGTGTAACAACAATCTCAACGTGTCTTATAAGGATGTGACATTGTTGTATCAATTTGTGACAGATAGTGGACAGCTGCTCGGTCCACAAACAACAGGACTCTGTCACATGTCACATCAAGTCATAACGAACTGCATTGCAACTGCCAGAGAACTTGGACTCATGGCTCACGATTACAAACCATTGGAATATGCTCGTAATGGTACGGTTCATCAGCCTGGTGTAAAGGACGCTGGACACTGATATTGCCACTTTGTGACGCGTAATTTGTACTTTTCATCGCGCGCATGGACACTTTCGGTGAGGTAACGAACACGCATTCAACATTTGAAGGGATATTTTGCGCGCGCGGCGTAAATGCGCGGCCTTTGCCGAGATGTGAGCTCATGTGTTATGTGATCTGATTGCAATTTTGTTGTTTTTTTTTCTGAGTTTGATTGGTGAAAGTTAACGTATTTTTGTATTCATATGAACATTGGTTTATGGATTTCGATACTATAAAGTTGAATCAATATCGTTGTGAATGGAGGACAGCATCATATTTCTATCGTCATTGACCCAAGTAACTACTTAACATTACAAAGTAAACGCTACGCTAGGCCGCCTGATGTTCTTCTGACCGGACTTCGTAGCGATGGTAGGGAGTAATCCTGCTAGACCGTACTGCGTTCACATTCACAATTCAGTATAATTGTGTTTGTTAATGCAGTGTCTTGCTCGAGGTCCGAGGATGCTGTGCATGAGGATTGTCCTCCGATCCAGTTGTGCCGCGCGTTGTCTATCGATAGTTTTACCGGATGTTATCAGTCCACTGTTCATGTTTCTTGCGCTCGGCTTGTTGTCAGATGTTACCTGACCTGTTTCTCGCGCGAGCGCGCCTTCATCGAAGGCCGAAACAGGCCTTCGATGAAGGCGCGCGCGCGAGAAACTGAGGTCAGATAAAATCTGACAACTCGGCTTGTAGGATTTTACCCTATCGTCGGTGCGCGCAATTTTTATTCCGCAAAAGTTTCATTCTTGCCAGGGATGAAATCCCGCGCCGCCAGCAAGGGTAGACTTAGAGTGAAATCCTACAAGCGCGCGGCGCGCGCACCTTCATCGAAGGCCGAAACATGAAGGCGCGCGCGCGCGCAAGAAATATGAACAGTGAACAGATAACATCCGGCAACAGCGCATACTGATATAGCTGCTGGTTATGCTTTCCCTACCGTCGGCGCCGCGCAATCCAGATTGCAGAATGCAGGGGATTACAAAATCCCGCCAGCGAGGGAAGGGAGTTATTCTACATGTGCCTTTGCAGGATTTCACCCTACCCTTGCTGGCGGGTTTTTATCCCTGGCAAGGGCGGAATGAAAATTGCGCGCACCGACGGTAGGGTAAAATCCTACAAAATGTGCTTAAGTACTAGTAGTAAGAGTGTAAGACTAAGGGCAAAGAGTAAAACAAAGTAGTAAGAGTAAAACAAAGACATGGACTTGGAGGGTGATTTTGTTTCAGTTCTTCACTATGATTATCTTTGATCTTACCACTGAGTGTTTTTTTCAAGTCATAATTTCACTAAATTACTCATTGATATTGATAAAATTAAATCGTAAGAAAATTCACACTCACAGTGAATGCTATTGCTAATGCAAACGGGAGAACCAAAATTAAGTCCCAGTTTGTTGGAATGGAAGGAGCGCTGTTGGAGGGCTTTATCACTTCCTCTACCCTGGTGACTGTCGTGTAATCTACTCCATAGCCTGTCCTCTCATCTAGCGTCATTTTCCCCGTAGTCGGACTAGGAGTGGGATCTGGACAGTTGACACCAACAATGCAAGATATGCAACCGATGGGACAACCTGCAGTAAGTGTTTGTCACTGTCACATCGAAACAGAGGTCAGGTTACATCTGACAAACATTGTTCAATGTCAGACATTGACTGAGAGTCTCAGTCAATGTCTGACATTGTCTCAGTGAGACAATGTCTTATCTATCCATTTACGAAAAAAGCTCACTCGATGTACAATGTCACAGTATCTTATCGTAACGTTATTTATGCAACGATGCACTTACGGTCAGGGCCTTCCTCCACACTTCCACATTGAAATTCGATTGCTCCATCCCGGTATGTTTTTCTGAAACAGTAGATCCCCGCTTCAGAATCACACGCTGGCTCGCAGGTAGAGGGAGTGGCTACAGAGGTGGGACCGCTAGCCACTCTCATCACCCTACACAAGCCCTCTGCACAAACTGAAATCGAGCAACTGATTGGGTTTGTGAGCAACAGATTGGGTTTGTGAGTACTCTCATTGCGGTTGCATAGCAACCACGCAACAACAATTGCTCATTACTCGCACCTGAGTGAACAGAATCCTCATCAGAGCACGTGTGAACCACTTCCTCCTGATCACCCTGACTCACTGTAACCATGAGCATCCAGCATGTCTGTCCGCGAGGACAGGTTGTCGTGTCCCTGTCATCGGACCAGCATAGCTCGGGGGAGAGAGTGCTCTCGCAACGGGGACATTCTGCAGCGGCGGACAGGCGAACAGGGTGGGGTAGGAGGGTGGACACTGACATCCCACTCACATACGATACTGCAGGGGGTGGGGGGTCATTAACTTAGGATAATATGGGTACACGTTGTGACTTGTGAGTGCAGTGATTACACGTGTGTGTGTGTGTCACTATGACAGTAATATGATAATGATAGTTGTTACTTACAACGCCTGTCAGTGTCCATGTCAGCAGTTGTCGGTTCTATTGCAGACTCATCTCTCGGTACTGCTTGAGAAGTGTGCTCTGTAGGTGGAATGGGAACGTGAGTGTGTACTTGAATAAACACACCAGAATCACAAAACTGTGTCAAGGAAAGAGGTGCCTCACATCCCGTGTGATGCTCAGGACTTGTCTGATAGTGATATGGAATGGATCTGTGATTTTTCTTACTTGAAATGGAAATCTGTAGAGAAATACGACATTATCATATTGAAATTTTCACATTCGGAACTTGAGTTAAGTTTTCACACAATGTCTCAGAGTTCGGCAGCGGCCGAGGGAACTACCATCATGCGTCACAGTGGGAAATCGTGCCTCACAGTGGGAAATCATGGCTCACAGTCACTTCTGACTTCATTCTCAAACTTACGCTCATCCTCCGGTTTCCTGGTTATGGATGTCTGCGAAGAGCCTTCACTTCCGCTCGTAAATATCCCCAGTAAAATAAGCACAAGATTACCTGCGAAAAAACGTAAGGAGAGGGAGAGAATAGTATTATGATTGTGCTCATCAATTACTGATTCGTCAAAAGTTCTATACTAATCTGTGTCTTGATACACACCTGATAACATCATACTTCTGGGCAAAACACACGCTGGATCAACTACTATAGTCCACGAGAGATACTATATCAGATCTTATTGTACCTGCTTTATGAGTCAATTAATTCCTCTTTCATGTGATCTATAACGTGTTCTGCCACGTGACATGTGCACGTGTGTTACAGCACGTATCTTGACAACCGTCTCCGGTGGGCTATCGGCCATTCTATGGGCGGGGAAGTGTGTAAAGTATGCAACAACCGTAAATTATGCGACGTTTTCTTTGTAATTATGATAGTGGCTATTATTTGGCAATCAGAAATGGTCTGTGACCGAGATCACTGTTTTATTGGGTGGCATTGAATGGGCTGGGTGGGATCCTAAACTATGAGGAATTATTCTCCAAGACAAGAGAAATTTGATCTCGATAAATTAAAATTGAATCTTAAACACTCATAATTGGAATTAAATAATATTCATTTTTAATCATCAAAAAATGGTTTTTACTAGACGCATAATTTGGCTAAAAACACTCACATCTAAGAAGCTAATTGCTAATACCAAATGAAGAAAATCCTAATCTACTTGAACTTCCCTTGAACTTAATATCAGTGACAACTTTTGACTTCCTACATGAGCGATATACGGGTATTCAACATAATTATAATTTACTAACCCGACATAAAATTATCAAATCTGACGAAATTGTTGAATGGGAAGATTAACGAAATCACATATTGAGCTTCCCTTCTTGACACCTCCCCTACCAGATTGCTAAGGTTCTAACGTGCAGTAGTATATCCCGAGTAGAGCCGCAATCAGAGCCACCAGGGTCAGGAATTTGGTGCCGTATCTGTCCTTGAATGAGGGACCGAGTGGCGGAGTGGTGTCAAGGTGTCTACCCCTACCACGTCTCCGAGAGGGCACATCTGACTCTGAGAGCACAAATGATAAGTCGAGACTTGAGAGAGAATTGAAGTTCCCGATGTTGTGAGGATTATTTATTCTTAAGTATAAGTTCCTGAGGCATCAGCCACAGGAAGTGCATAATCATAACGAGCCATCCTCCAAGCCCATTATCTTGACAGAGTTAGCCGCCGCCGCCGCAGCGACCTAGTATGAACTGAATCTCGTGGGTAAGTCGCATATTATGTCTCTCGGTATTATGTCTCTCGGTATTCAAAATGTCGAGTTTTATACGAACTATTTAACGGGTAATGCAACGATAATGTCTAAGATCATGCACACGCCACATCCTATGAATTAGCTTTGTCTAGTCTAGCTTCATATAACCACTAGAATTAGCGTAAATATCATCGCCGGTAAAAACGTCAAATCAGTATCGTGGCTGATGAAAAGACGGCTTCATATGAGAGCTGTACGTCAAAAACTGAACGTATAAAAGTTTTTTGATTAGCTAGAAAGTGAAGAAAGATTTATGGCTCACCTTTACTTCTTCCTACAGATAAACTTTGTTGGTCAGATTCCTCGGCTTTTGGGTTGCTTTCCTTTGAGTCCTGAAAATATATAGGGTCAATTATTGTCTCAATGAGGATCAAACGTGAATATATCAACAAACACAAATTTTAGGAAACAACATGGGTCCGCATTTGGCCTTCAATAGCGATCTAAATCGTGTTTCAATGTACCAGACTAATGCGGAGTTGACAGGATTATTTATGAAGGAGCAGCAATTTATAGCAATTTATTTTTTAAATGATTTTTTATAGTAACTGGCCGTTTATTTATGAATTTCTTTATCGCCTGATTTTACTCATATTGGCATCAAGTTTAGCTGCTTAACTATCTTAAGTAGTGACTGAAATGTCTGATATCCTTCGACTTTGGGAACTCTTCAAATTGGTCAGAATACTTTCAATATACAACATTTTCTTGAATCACCTCAAATCTGATATCTATTGTTGTTACATGAAGGGTATTCCTAGCTAGATGGCAGATAAGCAGATAGCATCGCTCTATGGCAAGGACCCAGATCGAGAGAAGATAAGGGCTATCCTCACTACAGACAATGTGTTGCAGAAAGGCGAGCTATATGATTACGACAAGCCCTTCTCCACAACCAAAGCAGACGACTTCGTGTCATGGGGCCCGGTTCCCAGACGCCCACAGTTCAACCAAGGGACAGTTGAGACAAACGTCAGGTTTGGATCGCACAAGGGAGAGAAGGTATCGATCCAAAACTCAGACTACAATGTCAAGAAGTACTCCAAAGTTAGAAACTTCAAACCCCAAAACTCTGTCAACATAATTGACATGAACTTGACAGATGAGAGTGACAAAACTCAGATAGTTTCTTCGTACACTGATGAGTTTAACAAGGACACGATAGCACAACACCGAGCTGAGAACAAGGTAGCGGCTGTTAACAAGTCTGGCAACGAGGCGACAAGCTATCTCCGGGCAACTCATTTCTCCCTGGGAAGTGACCCTCCTGAACTGCAATCTGAGGCGCAAGCCGCGTATTTCTCGGGTAAAACCAAAACACCAAAGAATTTCGAAGCCGCGGAGCGTGCCCAACATGACAAACACACAAACAACATATTCAGGGCGGGGGATTACAACATTGTGAAGAAAGAACCGAGGACTGACACGGTGTACAGGATATCCTACTCCAAACAGAATGACCATGAACATGCGGACAGCACCAATATAAGCGAGACGAAGTTCGCCCTGACCCGGAAACTGTACAACTACTTGCGGGACACATTCCCCAGTGTACGTGACCCCAGTCAGGTTAACTTGAGACAGGCGTTTGCTCATTTTGACAAAAGTGGAACAGGTTTCATGTCGTTTGAATGCTTGGCAAACGTCCTCAAGCGGCTGATTGAGCCACATGAACATGGTGAAGTCAGGGATATCATCTCCCTGTTCGATATCAACAACGATGAGAAGATCGACTATGTGGAATTTGAGCATTTCCTCAACCAACTATGTCCGAGTACCGAGCAAGCTGCCTCAGATGAGCAGGGGTACAAGCCCAGTTTGCTGGAGGGCAGGACCCGGCAGAGACTGATGGAAGAGAACCCGGTGACGGGCAGCTACCAGACCAGCACTCACTTCAAGTTGGGAGAGGCTGAGGGGTGCGCGGAGTCACTGTACAGGAGTAACTTCAGGGGGAGTGTGCAATGTCCCGTAGTGGCAAAACCTCTACCACACTCTCAGATACTGCCAGTCGAGCCCGATCATATGAAGACGGCAAACAGCATACAAAGGGAAGACTACTGCCACTTGGACAACCTCATGAAGATTGCAAATGAAAGGAAAGCAAGCATCCTCGACAACAAGATCCTCAACGAGAATGCTAGTTTCATCATGGGCCAGGAGAAGGAAGGGGAGGGCAATGAGAGGGGAATTAGCATGACGAAAAGCTCCTATCCACCCAAACAACTACCGGTTAGATGTGGTAAAGTTAGTGGATTCCAATCGGAATGGAACCATCTGAAAACGGAAGACGCTCTCCCCGAACTAACAGCCGGACCCCAGATTTCAGAGAAGGCGGACGCATACCGGACAGACCCGTCTACTGCTTTGCATGAGTACTCCTCTAACAAGAACCTCAGGTTACTGAGAGTTGCTGACGAGAAGACAAGTCACCTGTCTCTTGGCAACGATCCAAAGGAAGGTCACCTGTCCGAAATGGTGGAGCAGTTCAAACCTCCGCAAGTGAACCCCGACTGTCCGGCAGCTGGGATAAAGGGAGGTCCAATAGCAGAACACCAGCACATTCACCATAGTGAGAACCAAACAGCGTTATCCGACCCCAGTGTCAAGAGTCTGCAAGATGCCATCAAGCAGACCATCCTGGAGAAGTGCTATAACCCACGTGACCCCCTCAACATAAACCTTCAGAAAGCGTTCAAAGAGTTTGACAGGAACAACACGGGCAAAATCACTGTCACAGGACTCAGGGAGGCGTGCAAGAGACTACAACTACCTGTAGAGGATGCAACCCTTCATAAATTCTTCATCGTCCTGGATAAGAACAAGGATGGTTCGATAGACTACCACGAGTTTGCAGACGAGCTGGGAATCCACATTCAGACAGTAACGAGCAAGGGACTAACTTCAGTCATGCACGGAGACTACACTCCGATTAACGAGCGGAGACAGGGTGCGACGGTGGTGGTGTCCGAGCAGAAGCAGACCATTCCGTCACACTATTTCCATATGAACCACTCTACTGCCACACCAGGCACAACCACCCAACACGACTTCACGCATCCCATAGAGAAACTGAATTGGTCGTCGCAGCATGCTACCAGTGCAGTAACCTCCACTTAAATTCAGTTTGACAGAGTAGAATTGTCTTAACCCCCTGGATTGGGCTAAACAATGGTATCAATTAATCATGTGCTTTGTTTGACACACATGCTGGCAGCCCCTCTAAATTGGCAACTGAAATCAAGTCCTGTGCTTACATTTGATTTCGTTGTCAGACTTCTAATTCTAACCTTGATTCTTTTGCGATTGCAAAATGGGTTTAAAGAATTTACAAAATGATAGTTCTGGTGTCTTATGAGATAGTAATGATTTCGTAGGAGCATTTCTGTGCTCAAAACCTCATACATTCCTTATTTTGTCAATAATCAGTCGATCACTCACTGCCATCGAGATATCGAACCATTAAATTGAGTATAATTCACGGGAAGGACAAATTATTTGAGCATTTATGATAATTGAGCACATGATAAAATTGAATAACGAATGATGCGATCATCATGTTCCTTTGAATATTGCGAATTGTTCCTTAGTTCCGCCCATATTTATTATCGTTCGAATCAAGACAAATTTTATCAGGACTGCCACGCTATTTGAATTGATCGCGAAATGTTCCATATTATAACATCGTGCACTTTGTGATTTTTGATCAAATTTTCATATTTTGTAGACGAATTTTCATGATTATAAATGGCCTGCCGACAATCTAAAGAGCTACTCGCAGTCCGAAAATTTTGATTTACATCCCAGGCATTTCCGCGCGACTTTCACCCCCAATTTTTCCCACAAAATAATTCTCACCTTGCATTGTGCATCACAGACTGGTGCAAGTTGGAGTTCTCTTTGAAAAGTGTTCCCACACTTTCCAACCCATTTAATTCTCTTGCAGGAACATTGGAGCACAACCTGCAAAAATAGGATTAAGTGATTTATTATGTTCACTATATCATATGGATAAGTTAAGTGATAATGCCATCAAATCATAAATTCATCGAATGACTTCTGGTAAAACACGCAGTGCTTAAGTGACCACTTCTTCATGACTCTTCGCAAGATACTAATTTAATAAAGCTTTATGGGTAAGCTGGGTTTCTATCATAGAAATTGAATCACTCTCATAAATGCTAGTGGTGACGCGTCACTTGAAATCGTGATTGTTCAAGTGTAGGAGGAACAATTATAATATTAAATAGACGCTGGGAACAAATTAAACAGTCAGCATATGATGTGGGAATACCTGTGTGAGGTGGGATGCTAGTGGTCCCGGTAAATAAACCTACCTTCAGACCTTCTTCCTGCATTCCGACTGTCGGTAAATAAACCTACCTTCTTCCTGCATTCTGACTGNAATGCCATCAAATCATAAATTCATCAAATGACTTCTGGTAAAACACGCTGTGCTTAAGTGACCACTTCTTCATGACTCTTCGCAAGATACTAATTTAATAAAGCTTTATGGGTAAGCTGGGTTTCTACCATAGAAATAGAATCACTTTCATAAATGCTAGTGGTGACGCGTCACTTGAAATCGTGATTGTTCAAGTGTAGGAGGAGCAATTATAATATTAAATAGACGCTGGGAACAAATTAAACAGTCAACATATGATGTGGGAATACCTGTGTGAGGTGGGATGGTAGTAGTGATCCCGGTAAATAAACCTACCTGCATTCTGACTGTCGGTAAATAAACCTACCTTCTTCCTGCATTCCGACTGTCGGGAGCACGGTCCCAGGTGACAGGTTTTGTTACACGTGTGTCCACATTCTAGGAGCTTGCTACACTTGCTCCCACAGGAGAGAAGAGAGTCGAGATCTTTCTTTGCTGAAACAGTGGAACATAATTGATAGGTAAATTCAACGTCAAACCTGCATTATAGGGATTATAGCGGCGTAAGACCGGCGTTAGACCTGCATAAGACTCGCACCTGACCAAAGTGGCTAACTGACTTATGCCCGAATGAAAGATGGGGGAAGGTACTGACAGCAAGAGTACGGCGAGTACTCATGGCTCTGAGTATCTATTCTGAGTAGTACTCAATTAATATTTGCTATATTAAGTCCCCGGGACTCTCATGAGAACCTCACTTGATTCCGGAGTCTGTCATTGAATAATCCAGTGCGGTTTAATGTAATGGACCCCCCACAGATACCCTCGTAACTCACAGTCAACCAGATCCACGAACTAAACCGCCACCTCGCATACTTTATTTCCCAAGTGGACATCTATATCTATTAATCAGTAATTAAACGCCCATGTGCGTCCACCAATAACCATCGCAACACGTGGACACAGTTTTCAAATATTATATTGGGAGTTAGCATATTTTCATACCAAGCATAAAGGGAGATTATAGCGGTAGTAGCTGGTCGTGATTGGTTCGGTGTGGTTCAAGTCTACAGTTTAAATACCACTGGATATAACATTCACGTTGACACCACTCGAAACTAAGGTGGCGAAGACTTGACACCACTCGATACCAAGCTTATTCCGTTTCCTAATTCCTAGCGTAACGTTCCCCCTTCAAATTCAATGTGGGAGATTGAGAATCAGAAATATATTTGATCGTTATGATAATTCAAAGCGGAAGTGTCTCACTCCCTGCACACATGGCTGATCTACCATATTTCAATTTACCGAAATCATTATATGCGCTTCCTGGAATGTTCTCATGTCCCATTTATCGTAACCTAATGCTATTCAACACTTCGCTCCATATTAAGCTGCAGTGGGTCTGACACCACTAGTTAGGATGAAGTTTATTTTGGCAAGTGGACGATATATCATGTATGAGATCATATCTTAGGGAACATTGATGGTGAGACAAAACGCATTAGCGTCTGTGTAGGTATCTGCATTCTAGAATGCTGCACCACTCAATTAAAGTCTCTCAGACTTACATTTTCCTCGAAGTAAGTGTACTACTATACTTCAACACAGAAACATTGCCGATAATAGTGATGCGGAACGCCACATATTATTAAGAAAAACTGGGAGTATTATAAAAGCTGTCAGTGCCGGAATAGTGGAATACCGACAGTCGATTATGGTGGCACATACCGCTGAAGAGAGTGCACTTGACAGAGAGGTGAAGAATGCCACAATGACACGGCACTCGGACATACTGTCTGCACGGTGGACAGCCGTCCTCGTGACACGGCCTCGTGCACTCGTGCGGGCACCCTTCAGTCCGCTTCCTGGAGCATGGCTCCTCGCATGGCGGACACCTGGGAAATTGGAGTGGTGTCAACAAGACAGGGCGTCAACAAGAAATGGTGTCAATGATGGAGTGAGGTCAATGATGGAGTGATGGCAACAAGAAATAGTGTCGACAAGGAATGGTGTCAATGATGGCACCTGTATGAATGGTAAATGTGATGTCAATGAAATTTGAGATGAGCCAAGAAGGGTGAATGGTGATAATTTGGTAAGTTGTTTCAGGGATTGAAGTGCAAATGAAGAGGGGTGTCACGATTGAGTGCTGCCAGGAATAAGTGGTGTCACGATTGAGTGGTGTCAAGTGTGAGTGGAGTTAGGGACCCTAAGTACCCTAACTTAGGGTACTTTGGTTTCATTGAATTAGAAATAGTGGCGTTGAAGATGGGGGTAAGGTTAACTTTTCTATTTTTTTATACGAAATATTTATCAGAATATGGATTTCCATCTCGACCACCACAAAATTGTACCACAATCACCACCACCTCCAGGCTCCATGGCACGTTCCTCCAATCCTCCATGGCATGTTCCCTCGTGGCAAGTTTCTAGTGTGTGACTCGGAGAGAGAGCCCGGGGTCGGAAGGACGGAAATCATAAAATTTGATTAAATTCTCTCCCTCTCTACCCCTGCACTCAGCAGTATACTTCCAATTCCATAGCCGCGTAGCGCGTGTCTCCAACCACAGTATAAATCTGCCACTCACCCGCACGATGTGTCTCAGCTGATAGATGACTGCTGTGAGCTGAACGACGCGAATCATAAATAGCCCTGTCTGGTTTTAAACACACATACGCCACGCTGGTGTAGGAGCTCTCTCGACTATCATAATCACTACAAATGGTTATTATCAGTTGTCAGTTCAATAGTAAATGTTGAGCTCCCGTTTATCAGTTGCCTAGTGCGGTGCTAAATGATTTCTGATTTCGCAACGTTTTAGCGCAGGTTATCAGGTTTTCTGATTTGCGGATCGATAATCAAAGAGTAATCCTCGCACTTTATGTTTTCTTCTTCTCATTGCGATACTCGCCAAGCTTCTCCTCCGGGAAAAGAATTTTGCACGAAAATCATCATCTCTCTTGAATACTACTCCATTATACAGACACTCATGGATATTAGCCATATTTCCGTCTTCCGAGACGTTCTTATCCATACTCTGAACTATGATTAATCTTCCATGTTATCAAATTTTCGCACAACAATCTTAATCTATAGATCTATGTTATATGACCGTTGCCGACAGGACACGACAATCACAATTATGATCCCCACTTTCCCCATGCCCTGATCGAACCCCCACCTATCTTCATAATCAACCGTATAATTTNACACACACACACACACACAGTGTATTGTAACAAATGTTTGCGGTAATCAAATCAAGAATTCGGAGAAACTATATACGTGTAACCACTAACCAGCTATCACTCTGATCAGCGGTTCTGTTGTTAAAATGAGCTGTGGCGTCGGGTTTGACAGCCATAGATCATGCCTTGGTATATAATATGATTATGAAATATGCGGCCACATTTTATATTGCAATAGACGGATAAATAGGCCACGCTACGGCTGTTGGGCTTGGCGGATGCTAGTGGCTGTTTGTGGATTTAACCAATAAGCACTAGCAGGTGCCCTGATGAGTTTCGCAGTTTTATTGTATGAGTGTATGTGAGGGGGAAGCTTTATGACTATAATAACGGATCCATAATTAACCACTCCATAGAGTAATAAGCAACGCGACGTGCCTGATATCCTTCACATAAGTTCACCATCATAGCCTCAACAAACTATACAGATGATTGCTCCTTATCTGGTAAAGTAGGTACCAACAATTTCACATTTATACACCATAACACCACTCCAGACTAAGAGTTTAGAGTCTGACTATATGAAGCAGTTTGTTTACCAATAAACCTTCCTGCAAAATTCTATAAGAGCGTATCAAGATTCATTCATACCTATCATCATTAGTAACCCCACTTCAAGCGCTCACGTGAGATCTATAATATCCTGAGACACATGTGCCTCTCCTCCAGAGAGATAAACTGCGGTCATAAAACATGAGAGTAGAACATGATAAGCCATCACTCGCAGCAGCATTCGCGCCCGGCGGCTTTTCTCTCTCAGATATTCATAGCATAAAGATATTCATTGAATGTTCATTATCTCGTATATATAACCTACGCGGTTATATGTTCATGCCTGTTCGGTATGAGCCGCAACTCATTAATCTTGTTCTATCATCTCTTGTTCTAGAATTGCTCTCGGGCCTTCAATCTTGTAACTATTTGCCGGGATCGACTATTTGTTTGTATTGATTAACAAAAGGTCTGTATTATCCAGGTCAATCATGCCAATCAACAGTACCAAAGTGGACTTATTTCAAAATGTTGACAAGCCGCTCCAGTTATTCGCCATTCTAATCACGCTGGTGGCGTTAGCGGTTTCGGGAATTGTGACCAACTGCTTTGTTGTCAGGTTTGTTGTCAGCTCCATTACAGATAATAGCTGTGTTCTAATATGATAGAAAGTAGAAGCATATTACAGTGTTGTATCATGGGTTCATGGATAACACAAACTGAAACTCCACATTTCCACCTCAGGTTTTATTGGACCACTCGGTTCAAGTTCGTGTCCCGTATCTTCATTATAAGGAGTGTGCTGCACGCCACCATCAGCTCCATAGCATTCCTCAACGGGGTCAGCTTCATCGTGTACTACCTCAGACTAAACATGGTGTTCGAGCCCCATGACGGAACCGACACCTTCATGTTGTCTCATCACCTTTTCCTCGTCTTCCTCCAGAGACTTGCCGGTTTCGTGAGCATGACTCTCGCATTCATGAGGACAATAACTATCCTGGTACCGTTCAGGAAGATTCAGAGTAGCAGGGTTTTCGTGCTGTGTCTTGTGTATGGACTAACTGTGGGCATCACAACAGCATTCGGGGCCAGTATCGACTCACAGTCGAGAACATTCCTTGCTACCAATGTGTACATCTTCGGACCGGATAACCTGAACTTTATCTGCATTTTCTACATAGCACCGATAGTCATTGCCGACTTGGTGACACTTGCCTCCATTGCTATTGCCACCTGGAAACTCAATATAAAGAAGCGGAAGTACAAGTACCAGGGTCAGGAGCGTGAGAACAAGGTCCGGCGTGAAATGACTGCCACAATCAGGCTGGTCGGCATGATATTTCTAGTTTGTAACAGCGGCTATCCCGCATTCCTTGTCTACCTCATGCTCAATGACACGGGTTCCCTAGACCTGCACAGATCACTGAACACAAGTCCTGTGTTCCCCTGTGTGGCCTATGTACTGGGCGGTTTACTGGGCTATCTAGAGGCAGCACTCACCCCTATAGTACTGTCAGCCAGGGGCTCACAATTGAGGAAAGCGCACCAAGAGAATCTGCATCGGGCTATCAGCCGCTTATCTAGCCGTACCAGGGTCACCTCAGCGTCCCACATGGACAGAATGACGCTGCAGTTCCTGGCGGCTAGCAGCATGCAGCTCAGTAGTCTCGGTCATGATGTTATCCAGACTAACGCCACCCAGACCCTACAGAGGAGCACGGTGGGCAGGAGGAGGCGCAAGTTGGGCAGGTGTGACAGTGTGGACAGTAGACTGGCTACATCCTCCACAAAACTGCCTGTCGTATCAGAGGAACTGGAGACGTCATTCCATTCCATAGTACAGGTGGATGTACTGGCATGTACCGAACTTTAGCAATGCCGGCAGTTCTTACGAACAGGTGGCATTTCTTGAGAAAATAATATTGTCGATAGGTGTGGAATTGGCTCCTCGATTAATCTCCCCGCTGCTAGAGATTGGACAAATATTTGATTTGATCTGTCAAGACTTATTTAATTTTGACACGCAAAGCAGTTCAGGTCCCAGGTACAGATAAATTCATTTTATGATGCCACTTCCATATATAATGCAAATTATATCCCACCCCACTCAGTCCCTTTACAGTAAAGCCAAGTTCAAAGTATGTCTATCTCGCCACTTAAATTGCGAATATTGAGAAATTTATTCATCTCTCTATCGTACTATATCATCGAGATTATATTATAGAGCTCAATTGAATGAAGCTAACTGTCGAGTATTACTGCATAATGAATGCTTTGATGTTCATTTCGAAATAATTCACAGTGTTTTGGGGCAGGAGCAATCTTGCTTACCGTAAACCGACACTCTAAGATCATACCCAGCAAAAGTGACAATTACTAGCTAATGCTATATGCCGATGCTAACACAATCAAGGAACTATAGACTACGGTCACAAGGTATTGTAGCTATCAATTGAATGGTTTCCCATGAACCCGAGATTTTATTTCTTCTCATTTTTCAAACCACGACGCCGCCTCCTCAAGCCCCTCTCTCACAAAGTACTCACCACCCTCTCTCACAATGTACTCACCACTCTCACTCTCTCTCACAATGTTCTCACCACTCTCTCCTCCCCTCTCTGACAATGAACTCACCCCTGCCTCATGTACTCAGGTTAACAACTCACCCCTGTGTTTCGGGATCGTGACAGTGTAGGGAACAGGAGTGGTTACCACACGACAGTCGACGTCCACATTCCCTAAGACAGGAGTAGGGTGCGAGTTCACTGCACCGTACCGTGCTCACTTCATGACCACCAACACACGATACTTCCTCCTGTAGGGAGTATTACTACTATAACAGGGGCGGGGGTGAGGCAAACTTTGGCAAAGACTTTTTTGGCAAAGCCCAAAAAGAGAGAATTCTTTGCTAAAATTTGCCTTAACCCCCCCCCCCTAATTCAACATGAATCATCAATCATGATGCAGGCAATATATGGGATCCCTCCGATATAAATTGGTTTTACAGTTATGATACTATCGCGCCACTACCTAGTCCCTGTAAAACTGCATGATACTTACCATGATAAACGGATACGACCCATGACATTTATCAAATGGTTATATCATGTTTATAGTGACAACTTGGCGAGATACCTAAAATTCTTGTGGGTTAGGCCTGTCGGGAATTTGTAGAAAATATAGGTGCATATGAGGGGTTGCAAAGTCTTGATAACGCATAATTTTATCCCTTAAGTATCATTATCTTACTTTGGCAAACAAACTCAGGCAAGCTTTATCCCAAACAGGGAAAAGACTACGTATCTCCCTTACCAGTACTGAACAGGGTGGACACGGTTTCTTGACAAAGGTTGGATCTCCCGGACCCTTACTGGGCACCAGCACCTTGTGATGGCAGGGAGCCGCGCACACGTGGGAACATCGGTCCAGCTCCAAACCACACACCTGGGCAGATTATAGAGGTGACACGCGTCAAGTGTATGAATCTGAAATGGAAGGTGTCGCCCAGCGGCGTCTAAACGTAAAATATCTCAATTTCACCTGTGAATGAAAGCAGAATAAGGGCTAAACGTGAATACTATATCATTCTCAAACCACTAAGTGAATTCAATATTTAGTCATTTCATTTACAGCGTTATTCACTTAAATAGTTCACTATTATTCTATTGCGGTATATTTGCGGTAAACTATTCTGTTTAAGGGCATAAACGTCTGACAGAAATGCATCCCAAAATAGGTTCGGAACGATGATGTCTCCTACCGAATCGTGTCGCAGCTTCGATGGTAGAAAGGTAGAAGCTGACGCGTATAATTTTGGTGTTCTATCCTTGTGAAGACTTCTACTGTCATAGAGAATGATATCAGCAAGAGTAACATCATACTGATTCTTGGAATATAGCATATCGAGAAATTATAGCATATCGAGAAATTATCGTTATATGACACTTCAATCTGAGGTTAACACAGTTTTGTCAAAAATGTGAACCTCGATGCCTTTCTGCAGTAAAGACGTAAAGAATTGGGTGTCAAGGTTAGCGATACACGTTGGGTATCTAACCTGTATAGTTTTTCAAACCTGGACACCTATTACTCTAGACACCAAATACTCACCTCAGATATCAGTGTCATATAACGATAGTCTTGACACATCTGATGCTATCGGTGTCAAGACACACAGGATTTGTTGACAAGACACACAGTTACAGCTATGGAAGCAGATTCTGAATCATTTCCTAATTCCTATGCATCTGCGGCGTTCTGCGGCGTCTGCAATTATCACAATTACATCTTTCCCTGTTCCCATCATTACACGAGCTAAGTACTAGGTAGTCAAAAACTGTGTTTAGCGGTTTGTAGTATATTCATGAATCCATGGAAGACTGAGCATTCGATCCTTTCGAATAAAACGCTGTTTAAAGAATCGAGTTTTCAATTAATCAAATCATTCCGTTGCTTGGGAAAAATTCAAAGTTCAGACTTTGAACAGTTTGTACTTGCAGAGGTCGTCCACAATACTGCACTATTCAAAGATTTAAATTCATCACTCATTATAGTTAAATATTCTTGAAACCCATTCATCAGTGGTACTAGAATCTCTATGGTGATTGGTGGTGTTGTATGAGAACCAGCCATTCGGTAGTCATTGCACGATACTCCAAAAATTGCACTGCTACAAAAAGTCTATGTGTGTGACTGTCCGCGCGCCCGTGTGTGTGTGTGTCTTTGCGCGCGAGTGTGTGTAATGTGTATGTGTGTGTCTGTTTCTCCATGTTTGTGCGTCTGTGTGTTTCTGGGTGAGCTTGGTTTTGCTGAGGAGGTATGAAATTCAACCTGGAAGTAACTTATGTTATAGGTATCCACCCCACAGTATGCCTCAGACTTTCCATAAACGAGATTGGCTTTAGTAATTAGTTCATGTAAAGTGGCACAATCTCTAATTAATTGGCGTGTGACGCGGTTCATAACTACGAACAATTTAACTCCCTATTGACAACTATCTATGATACCAGTGTCAGAATAGATACCAAGACGCGTTTATCAAAGTAACGATCATCCCAGTTAACTGATAATTTAGGCATTTACGGACATTTAACGACGCAGATTCTCTGTACGTAAGATAGTCGTTGAACTCTCTACGGCGACTTTTGCCAGTAATATATATAGTTTACTAAGGATTTTACCGACATCTAAGTGGATACCATAATGTCTCTGAAAACCCATACCAACCATCATGATTTAGATAGAACCGTGATCAGTGACGGGGCCGTAGTCCGTACTCATAGTTTAGTACTCAGATACATATATTACCTGTCTGCACGGTGGGCAGGACTTGAAGTGGCATCGGTGTGGCTCACGAGTCTCATGGTGGCAGTCAGGAGGCGCGTTACACGGTCTGTTGCAACGTGGTGGTCGTGTGTTACGCTCCCGCCCACACGCTACGATAGTTCGTGTTCGGGAACATGCACATGTAACGTCAACCTTTTCCGGACATGGGTAACACCGTCCAGGGTGACAGTTGTTAACACACTGTAATGGAGAGGGGTGACAGTTGTTAACACACTGTAATGGAGATTGGTGACAGTTGTTAACACACTGTAACGGAGAGTGGTGACAGTTGTTAACACACTGTAACGGAGAGTGGTGACAGTTGTTAACACACTGTAACGGAGAGGGGTGACAGTTGTTAACACACTGTAATGGAGAGTGGTGACAGTTGTTAACACACTGTAACGGAGAGTGGTAATACTAACAGTTGTTAACACACTTGTGCTGCTACCGCTATATCACATCCTCAAACGATCAACAATCAATGAAGGATGACGTGATGGAATTGCACGTGACGTATCACCTTGTGATTGCGGCACGGCAGTGTCTTGTCGCACGTTTTGTCGCACGTGCTACAATCAGTCGCCGGGCAACACTTCCTCTTACAGTTGTGTCGACCACATTCCTTCCCCCGATTACACTTGATCTCACATGTCACCTCCTGGCTACACGGCACAACCTGTTCAGAGTGGGTGTACACTACACAGAGTATGGGGATGTGCAGTGTGCAGTGTGTCAGGGTGTGCACTGTACAGTGTGTGGGTGTTTACAAAGTGTAGTCTGTGGGGTTTGCACAATGCGCATGCAGTGTGTCCGGGTGTACATTGTACATTGTGTCGGGGTGTACATTGTGGAGTGTGTGAAGGTGTGCACTGTATAGTATGTCAGGGTGTGCACTGTGTAGTGTGTAGTGTGCACTGTGTAGTCTGTGTAGTCTGGGGGTGGACTGTGCAGTGAGCATTATTGAAGGTATCAATTATCTGCTTGATGAAACGATATCAGCATCCCGAGACATACCTTGTGAGTTTTGCCGCACCTACACGGCTTGTCCCTGACTTGCAAACACACGTCACACGCCCCGAGGTGGCACAGTTTGAAGCAGGTATGCACTCCACACGGCAGCTCCTTGTCACAGGACTGCTCGCAGAGTGGCTCCGCTTCGTCGCAGGGGTAGTTAGGCGGCAGCTGGAGATAACGGAAATGAGTTTTGTAGGCGGGAGTAGTTAAATGCAAGAGTTGCCCTAAATTGGCATTGGTTATGATCACTGGAGCTCAGGAAGACGATATTCTATCAGGAAATGCCCTATCAAGAAATGCCCTATCAGGAAATGTCCTATCAGGAAATGCTTAAATAGAGTGACGAGGTTCATGATGTCAGAACTAACCGGTGTCTTACCACACGGACACGAAGTCCTGAGAGAGGGTGCACATGGCTGGCACTCGCCCAAAGGGTGGCACACCGACATACACCTGTGTTTACCACAGGGGAGAGGTGCGCTGCACACCCTGGCACACTGCCAGACTACATCCTGGCATTGGCGGAGTGTGGACTCTTTGCCACATTGACACGGCTGCAGTGACTCCTGTTCGCAACATGTACACTCTCCTGTAATAGATTGAAGGGTGGTGGTAATGAATAACAGAATTCTGGATGATGGATAAACAGTAATCACACATGAAATTGGACATGAACACATGCTCAACTTCGTGTTCCATTTCCCACCACTTATAGCTTACCATCATGACATAGCTTGTCACACGTGTGTATTCCACATTGGAGTGTCTTGCCGCAGACTTCCCCACAAGACCACTTAGCCTGACCACATCGCCTCACTTCATCCCTCCTGTTGCCACAGTAACACGATGACACAACCTGAACAACACGTTACTGAACTATTATAGAGCAGTGGATTAGAAATAATCACAGATACTATACGAGGGAGAGGCTGTTTCTGCAACAAAAAATGGCTATTTAAAACATTGAATGTCGGGAATAATATCTATGACAAGGGACTGACCTGTTTAGGGCAGGGTGGGCATTTGCCAGGGTGACATAGCAGGAGACAGGAGTGTCCACAGGCGGGGGAGAGTGGGGTGTCACACACTTCCCCGCAAGAGTGTGGAGCTATCCAGGGGTCGTACACGGGGTCCACATTCTTCTTACAGTAACAGTAGTACCTGTAGTAGTCACTAGTTAGTCACTAATAAGTCACTAATTAGTCACTAATTAGGGATGGAAGATATAGAGGAGGGAGGGGGGTTCAGATATAATATCTCAATTACCTTCCTCTTACTGTAACAGTAGTACCTGTAAGTGTAGTCAGGGACAAGGGGGAATAAGGTCGGGGGGGGGTCAGATATACCTCATGATCCATGATCATCATTATGATCAGTGATATTGCGTAGTATTCAACTATCCACTCCCTTACTTGCTGGGTATTTCCGTCTTAGAGAACTCGTGTCTACACTTGGGGCAGTACCACGGTATGTCGCGGTCGGGGAACAGCTCATCCGAGAGCACGGAGGGGGCTTTGATCCCGTCACGGGCCCACTTCTGTATGCACACGAGGTGGAAGGAGTCTGAACATGTGGGACACGACCAGATCGCTTCTGCGTGACGTACCTGGGAATAGATAATATCTGGAAATCGATAATCGATATTATCTGAGAGGTATGTCTTCAAAAGATAGCGATCACAGGCCGAGGGAAAGAGTATATGATGATTTGCATCCCCTGATATGATCTACTCATAGTTCGCACTGTGATCTCGCGAAGAGTGAGGGGATTGTGGGGGAAAGCACACACTCACAGTGGATAGACACACAAGACAGTTACTGGACGTGGTGTTGTAGATATCAGCCAGTTTGTTCTTGATCTCCCCTTCATCCATACCGTACTTGCTCAGCACCTTATCAAGCACCTGGCCAGGTATCACTGGTTAACAATGATCCCGAGCTAACAACAAGCTGGTGCGAGGATGAACTTCAAAGAAATCAATTAATTCACCAAGACGTTGTGGGTTGTTTTAAAGAGTGAACAATTATAATTTGAGGTGATGATAAGTCCTATCATCCCTTAACCTGCTCATCGACTTCATCCTCCTCATCGGAGCTCTGGAAGTCGAGGTTATCCGGTATTCGATACTTGGGCAGTTCTCGTGAGGGAGCAGTCCGAGGTGCTGTGCTCTCTCCACAGCGAGACGACGATCCATTGCCTGTTAGGATGATCAATCATCTGACTGGAAATGGACGAAATGGGGCAGCACTTTTTCACACCGACTTAACATGAATGAATTATCATGAAAGAAGACTTATGAGACTTGATAGGTCTAAAATGATGAGGAGCCAGGAATGTGCAAATTGCATAACCATGACTTGTGTTGCAGCAGATATACCGCCCCTGGAGCACAACTGATTAAGCAACTGATCGTGAAGTAGAACTAACTGGTACTACTAACTAGTGGATGTTGTAACCCAGGTGGGCGTGGTAGTGGAGGTTGTGGGTTTGGGAGCAGATCTTCTGGACGGTACATTCAGTAACTCTGACCTGGCAGTCTGCAGGAAATAGACGTGAAGGAGCATTGTTCATTGAACAACTTGATCATTGTAGCAGTAATCATATCGCAATCACGAAATCAAGTTGTGTGGTATCAATCGTATACACTCTTACACATCCTACAGAATATCCAATTCTATCTAGACCGACCTGTAATCCGCCCCGAGCACGGCCACGCCCTCTGGCCCCACTGAGGTGTGACAACCCACCACTCATGTTCCCATCATAGTCATAGTGCCATCTGTCTACCTATAACAAGGGATTACAGGTTATGTATTGGGAGTTGGTAAATGATAGCTAAGTGCGACAAATCCAGTTACAACTTCTTATACCCTGAACTCTTAGACAGAATGATTCATCATTGGCAGTGGAGAACAACAACGTTACTGCATGTAAAAATATACAAAATTTGAGACAAATTCCGATCCTTAGGTGAAAGTCCGTAATGATTAATTCGATCAATGAACTAGAAATGGTTTCGTTTTACTTTTACATTTTGTTCAGAATCGAACGCGTAATTAATTAATGGCATTGGTATCACGTTTCTTAAAAACAGTTGTCAATGAAAATATCAATCGAACTTGGAAAAGTCATCAGAATACCAATAAGTGTTAAGTATATTTTCATTGAACAACAACAAAGCAAGAAGGCGCCTGAATTTTGAAGAAATTGACTTGAAAACTCTTGCTCTGCCATGCTTTGTTCAAAGTGATACCAATGCGTTAACAAACACACACTCAAAAACATGCTATAGTAGAATTAGAATAAAATCTAGTGACAAATATCTGGTTATCATAATTATGATAGAATTTGATAATACATACCTACCCAGTTAAATTTGAATAGCTCTAATTAAACTATGTCAAATGAAAGAACCTCAAACTTTAAAAAAGCTGATTGAATACAAATAATGAATGATGATAGAGTTCCTGAGAAAAACCAAACAATTACAGACACTGCTGAACGATATTACAACATTAGCGCGCCAGCATTTCTCCACAATCAAGTCTCCCAATTCCATCACTCTGGTGAGGGGGCAGCGGACCACCTGAACCCCCGTGACAAATGGGACAGCTGGGACCCAGGGATGGATACCACGTCTCGACGCAGTTCTTGTGGAACCGGTGAGCACAGTCCGAGAGTAGGATATCATTGAGATTCAGCTCCCTGAGACAGATGACACAATTGCTGTCCAGGGAAGGTTGTTTCTTTAGCTGAGCTTTGGGGAAAGGGTTAAACTGGAAGTTGAAGGGCCTGTTTTGAGGTTCAACGGTGAACGATGGAGTGTCTTGTCGAGTGATTGATGTCGGTGGTTGGTACCCATCAACATGTCCTGGTGTGATCTGAGGGACAGGAGAAGGTTGCATGGGGTGAGGAGTGCTGGTAAGAGGGGTCTGGTTCACACTATCGTGTGGTCGGCGGAGAGGAGGCACACTGTCAGGTATGCGTGGTCGCCGGGTCGTAGTGGATGGGGTCGTACTTGGGTCTTGCTCTATAATAGGAGGGAGGGGTACGACAATGTTCTCTGTGTTGTTACAGGCTGGCGAGAGGTCATTTACTGCTCGAGCCCCCGGGGTTCTGTGTCGACCACCTCGACCTAATGAAGTACAGGGTTGAGAGGATGTAACAGGAGGTTGTTGGATGTGGCTGTTCCTAGCCCGACCACGACCACGCCCATGAGTTGCCTCACTGCGTGAAGGAGGGCTGGATATCGAGCAATCATGTTTCAGTTGGTTAGTAAGTGCTGGCATCTCGTTTGAAAAGGTGTCAATCACAGCTGATTCATCATCCAGGCTGGAGTTAGCAACAGACGACCCCTGCTTAGAGGATGCAGAGGAGGGAGGCTGACTGTAATTAGATCCTCTTGAGGTATCCAGCATTCCTGCAATAGATTCCAGCTCTGTGATATGATGATTATTTGACGATGCTTGCTGATCCTGGAATACAGCCGGGAGACGACCCAAGAGGATATCATCGTATCTCTGAATCGGGAAGACATCCAGAGTTGGGTTATCTAAAGGACAACTCGGAACTTCTTCGAAAACTATGACGTCAGGACTCTCTGACTTACGAAGTGATTCAATAAATTTGTCATACTTTGCCTGGTTCCTCTCAATAATACGGCGTATCTCATCCTGGCAACACTTCCACGCTGTGAGGTTGTAAGACTCCGGGTTCTGTAGCTTGGACCGTTCGGCTATCTGGGTCACACAGTTAGCATGAGCTATCCTCAGTTTCAAGTGTGCTGAATTAAACCTTTTCTCGACAAGTTCATGTTTGAGGAGCTTGTACTTCTGGTTCATGTCAACAACTTCCCTCCTGAGATGAGCCAAGGTCTGATCACGTTCTCCCAACTGTCCCAATAGCTGATTCAGGTTCTTACCCAACTCTTCCTTCTCCCTGTTCCTTGACAGAATCTGGTGCTTCGCATCATCGTTTGCCTGTTTCTGCAAGTCCAACTCGGCTCTTATCGCCATGAGCAGTCTCCTGGATTCAATAGACTTTGCCTGATTCTCGTTCAACCGCTGCTGTCGTTCTTCTTCCATCTGCTGAATAGCCTGTGTGTATTTCTCCCTCATCTTATTCTGTTCTTTGAGCTGCTCTTGACTAGCTTGATACTCCTCCTTCAGTTTTCTTGTCTTGGCCTTGATCTTAGACGAGTGTTCTAGCTGCTGGACTAACTGTGTCTTGTAGTGATCAATCTGTTTCTCATACTTTTCCCGCATCGACAGCACTACTGATTCCAACTCTGAGACACGATGAACGAGGGCATTGTCAGGCTGTCCAGGAGTGCGCGTCGCCACACGCCCCGCCACACCATTCGGACTTGTCCTACTGGAAGTGATGTTCTGGATCTGTAGCGTGGGTGAGTTATCAGGAGTGATGAATGGTTGCGGGGAAGGAAGGCAGTTATGTTTTTGATCATTGCCGAGGAAGAATTCAGCTGAGGGAGGAAAGCTTCCCGTTAGAGTCTGAGTTTTAAACGTGTTCTTATCACAGAGATCGTTGGAAATGAGTAACGGTGGAACGGGCAAGTTCGCAGCTCCTCCTTGGGTGAGATTGGGATCGATCCTTGGTCCTGGCTCTTTGCCAGCTTGGACACTGCTCTGATAAGCACAAATACCGAACGTCTTCTGGTAGTCATGGAGGAACATAGCCTTGCTTCCTGGAAGAGGTTGTAGTTATAATTCCTTAAAAAATAGACTTCCAGTACCTACTGCTTAATTCAATCATACAGTTTCATTGATTACGGACTCAACGAACTGAAACAAATCGCAGTTGATACACATCACATTTCATAACTTCCTGGCTAAAATACAACTCAGCTTTGAACTGCCCAAATTCATTCATCGGCCTCTATCAGAGGACTTCCCGCTTATCCTAATAAAGTCAACATCGACCAAAACTTCCTTCTTACGATGTATTTTGTACATCTGAGGTATTTTGAATTTCATCTCAGCCAGTACTGACACCTCCAGTCCCCTATCCTGGAATTTCCTGACTATAAAGCCCCGTGTGGAAGTCTTGTGGAAGGAGTAAACAGCACCATCGCTTGTGACAGCGGCGAGCGCTCTCTCGAGAAATGCAACGTCGATGCCCTCGTTGTTTTTCGTTCCGAAGGGTGGGTTCATTATTACTGTATCGAACTTGAAATCGCTCCTGTCGGGTTATTCAGCGTTACACGCAAAGTGACAACTATGGAATATGGTGTATATGGAATATGGTATATATGATGACCGATCATACAGTAACAATTTCTCCCCCTACTCCGATTAACCAATCATGATGATAAGTGATAACTATTGGTGATATTTCTATAGTTGAATTTTAACAAACCCGGTAACCAAATATCACTCTCACCTAAGAGAAAGTTGGGTGACATCCGCCTGCACAATATCGACATTATCAATCTCTAACTCAGACAGGTTGGACGTCATATCATCTACAGCATTTGTATCGAGCTCTACTGCTACCACACACGACGCACCCATCATTACACACCCTGGAGTAGGATCAATTGCTGAAATCTTAGCGATAGCTAATGAACGCAATTATCTAAAGGGAAGATTTGCTTGTTTCAACAAGGCATAGAAGTTTATCTAACTGATTCAAACTAGGTCTCCGGTAAGGAATCGGCAATTCCGATTTCCATGGCTGAAAAAAACAAGCAAGCTCCTGGAGACTGAGTTATTCCACCAAGTTTTCTACCTACATAGTTTGAAAAAGTTAGCATAGTAGTATTCGGAATTCCACTCAAGTCATTTTACGCACCAACCGATAGAAAGCATGCCACAGCCCGCACCCAAATCCATAACACACTTGTCCTCAATGTCACCGTACCCACTTTGTGCGGTGTATATCACACTTGCAGCTAGGTGCGGGTCAGTGGGATATTGCTCGAGATCCATTCTGGGATCTGAAAACTGGGCTACGTCTTCAAGGTAACTCTCCAACTGCTTTCGTTTCATTGCTAAAATAGTGCGGTCTCGTTAGAATATTGCTCATGTAGAGCGAAATGCCGCTAAATTGCGTAAAATTCATCAAAAAACCACGAGTCTCAAGAAAGATACAAAATCTGCGCGCAAGCTAAATGTGAGACATGACATGCTACCTTTCAAATTTTGATATGGTGATCGCGCGTTACAGTCGCCACGGAATACTGGTGAAAAGTGGCTGTCAACCATACCAACAGGATAGTTCAACAGCCTCTCAATGTCAGCTCAAGTAAGCATTAATCACTTGAAAATCACAAAATGAAAACATCGAATTGACATATCAAGCCGCTCATCGAGGTTGTAAGATAAAATTCGAAAATACGATATGGTAAAATTTTAATCAGGTGTTATTATAGAACTTTTAAAGTTTAAATAAATCAAATACATACAGAAATATATAGCATTCAACAATCAAAAGAAAGGGATAAAATTAATCAAACCTCTGACTTGTCAGTGAAGGATTTAAGCAACTCCATATTCAAATTCAGTTCTGAGTAAGAAGATTACACTATTCTACAAGGTAACATAAATTCTAGATACAGCAACAAGAGTGTAAACTATAGTCTGTCCTACCCCCCACAGAAACGCATTGAGCGACTGCATGGGAAAATCAGCAGTTTCGTACACAAATACTATCACTGCACCTGTACGGTTATAGGTTTGGTAGACACGGAGTTAGGTTTAATAGGACATGTGATTAAGGTTAACTGTGTCGGACTTTGATATGGTAGCATGTTTAATAGTTTAATAGGAAATGACAAATTTAGTAATCAGCTGAAGTAGAGTGGACATTTAATTGGATCTAATTAACGACTTGCAGCTTTATCCTAGTTCAAGATGGGATAAGGAAATACAAAACGTGTACCATAAAGAGATGCGGTTTTGTGACAATTGATTAAAAGCCAGGTTGGGTTTCATTGTGTACAAAAACCAATAAAGTCTGAGATAACAACTATCTAGAACTTTAGTGAAGGGTCGATAGCTGACAGTGACAATGAACAAAATACTGTCTAAATACACAGCAATATGTTTCACAACAGCAGTGACAGTGAACAGCAGAGAGGGTACACTTCCTGACCACAACTTACTTGTGACAGTTCCAGCAAAGAGGGGCGTGAAGAACCCCGCAACTATGAAGGAGGGGAGAGCCCACACCGCAATGGGGTGTCCACCAAGACTGTACCACGCAAGGAGACCCGCAACAAAGTGGATAACCAGGCTTGACACGAGACACCACACAAACACCTCCCTCCACATGTCTGTAGTAGGGGGGGGTGTGCGTTAACTGTGTGTCTGTGTGAACTCTGTGTACTGTGTACTGTGTGCGTACTCTGTGTGTCTGTGTCTGTGTGAACTCTGTATATGTGTGTGTGTATGTGTGTACTGTGTATGTGCATGTACTATGTGTGTGTGTGCAGTGTGTGTGTGTATGTATGACGTATGCGTTTGTGTGTGTTTGAGTGTGTTGGTGTGACAGGTCACATACCATAAGGAGATGTGAAGTCGTCTCCACTTCCTGTGAGCCGGATGTTGATATCAGCCCATTTCATGGCCATACTGGCACCCTCTTTCTCAGTCTTTTGTTACATGGGCACTAAACAAATGGAGGGAGTCAACTTTTAGCTATAAGAGATCTCGTAAGATAGAATAACGGTATCTCGTTACGTTCACAAGAAGAATCTGATATGGAATTTTCAATAGTACCTACAAGCTCAATTTACGACATGTGAATGTTGAATAATCTTGCAATATTTAATCTAACGAATCCAGGGTACCTATTCAGCTCATATCATTCTCTTTACAATACACGCGTAATAAAATAGAAAATTAAATTACAAAATAAAACAATCGTCTGGCAGTTCTATTCCGGGATCAGTTGGAACAAACTTCCCGCGTCCCATTTTAAATCTTTGAGAAGTTTCCGTGCCAGGCTCGAGTCTACCACACGCTCACTTATTTCAATGTTTTCGATGAGGTGCAACAACTCGCTCCTAACTTGGTCACAGTGCAGTTGCACCTGAAAATATCAGAATGAGAAACAAAGAAAAAAATCTGAAAAATGCTTAAAAACACACACACACACAGCGCTTTCCAGAACACTCACAGTAGGGCTCTCTGGTTGTATAGCACGAATTGTGCCCTGTAGAAATGGAACTTTCAACTCCGTTTCCACATCAATATCCAACTTGAGCTGGTTGAGGAACGCTAGCAGGACTTGGTCATCAGGTATCGGGTCACTGAACAGCTCGTCTACTGGTATCTGTCGACACGTCTTCAGCAACACGTCCACGTTCCTTAATGATAGCGCCTGAGGATGATCTGTCATCTGTGTGAACATTGAGTGTTGTTTTACTACACACTCCACATGAATACCATATATTGACAAATGTGGATGACAAATGCCTAAGGATGAGTTGTTTCACTCCACACTCCACCATACCATAGATATGACCTGTGGGAGTCTCCCGACCTAGCGTCCACCCTGGTTTGCGCCTGCCGACCTAGCGTCCGCCGACCTAGCGTCCTATACCCGACATTTCATCGATACCATAGATGGACAAATGTGGTGACAGCACAGGTTATCTACAGCAAGTATTAACCTGATGCAAAGCTTCATTGTAATTCTTTGCATCAATTGCTCGATTGATTGCCTCAATCGGATCTTCTTTTACGGGATCTCTCGTTACCACGCTCACATTGAATGAGTCAATTGGTTCTTTCACTCTGCGAATATAGTTATCATAACACGAAAAACTCGTCAACACAAAACCATCAAGACAAGACCGAAAACAGTCTATTGTTAAAAACAGTCAACAGCCTGAAGCAATGAACAAGACGAAGACTGAACAACAATCAATGTCAGATGTTCCTCACTTCTCCAGTGTATCCTCCAAAGATCGTATGATGGAGTTATCGGCTTGCTCCCATCGTGAGGGCTGGAGCTGAGCCAACTTCTTCTGAATCTCGGCAATCTTATTGTGTACAGCAGTGGACGGGGCTGATTGTGAACCAGGTCTTGACTGATCTGAATGGAAATAAGACAGAAGGGGACACTTCAAGTTCACATGGTATGAAAATTTCAACTCACGGTCTCTCTCTCTTACTGGCAGTGTATTCCGCAATCCATTCCTTGAGTGCGTTGTCCACTTTATTACAGTGCTCTTTGTACATATTATCAATCTCTGGGAATAGGTAATTCTGCATCGTGTCACGATAAGACTGTACCAGTTTATCACAAGCAAACTGCTTGATCTGACGACTCGACTCATCCTGCAGAGAAGGGATGACAAGGGACACCTCTCTTCATTGACATGCTGTGATATCTACAGTGGTCACTATAATCATATCTGTAGAGCTGTGACAGGTCTCACGTACCGGATGTTGGAATGCTTCTGTTAGTGCAGTACTGTAAGCATCTTTAAGCTCTACTTGACCTTCGTCAAGCTTTTGCTTTATCGATGCCTTCGATTTCTTCAACTTTGACTCTTGGTCTGAGGCGGAAATGTCAATACCATCTCCCACATAAGTGTATCCTATTTCGATATACGACTGGAGAACAGACAACAAGAACTGAATCTCATTCAGGAAACATACCGACAACAGCTTTTTTGAGTTGCTGTGTCCAAGATGATTTTGTAGTTTCAAGTTTTGAACGGAGTGTTGTCTTCTGGGCATCCCTACACTTAGCTTCTATCAAACTAGATAGATCTTCCTTTGGAGCTGACTTTGATCCCCTATTGTTTGCTTTTGAAGCAATGTCTCTAACAATACGATTGATGTCTGCATTGATGTCGAACTGTTTGCTGTTGTTCACTGCTTTTTCAATGCTCTTCAAATTTTCCTTCAGTTGATTATATTCGTTTTCGTCAACAAGAATGAATCCCTGGAAATTCGATTGTTAAGATATTATACTTACTACTCGAGCACTATAAAAGAAATCATAGAACGAATATGGAACTCACGGGAGGGGGAGTATTTTCCATTTCTAATTGCTATTACCTGGAGTGGTTCAGTGAGCTTCATACTAAATAAGCATCAAGTGGGCAAACTGTGTCATCAAGTTATCATGACAAAAGAAGCAAAAAACATCTTCAACATGTTTGATTGATAATCTAGAGTAAATATCTGAAACTCTGATCAATAAATTCAGTCGACAGCCATTCACTGCAGTAAAACATGGAATTGATTTACTACCTATGTTAGATATCAAATATGTCATCTTGGTGGCAGGGCCCAGCAAGACATACTTTTCGCGCCCTCAACATCACTAGATTTTTCTTTCCCCTTGGTTGCCCATAAGTGTATTTTTCCAGATAAACTCCCTGTTAGTAAATTATATTTACTGGGATGTGTTGCTATTGTTTGTACTAATGAGTCCAGCTCAAGGATCTGCTTCACATCTCCCCCTATAAGGTCCCAGATGAATATCTTGGATTTCTCACAAGCACTGAGAACACAGCTATCATCAAACCAGGTATCTGACTGCAACTGAAACTTGCTGTGAGTGTGTCCAGAATAGTCATTCAGGAGTTTTCCTGTTGCTTTGTCTAGTAATCTGAGAGTGCTATCCATTGTACTGATCAATACTGATTGATTATCACTAGAAAAGCACACATGAGTCAGGGGCTCACCAAGAAAGTCTTCATGGAGTTTACCCATTCTGATATCATATAGCCTAAGCCACCCATCAACGGAACCAACAATGATTTCATCATCTGATATGTCTAAACTTGTTATGGAGTCCTTAGCATCATCTAAAATTTGCACTGCTTCATATGACCTGGATTTCAAATCATACATTTTGACAGTAGAATCGTTCCCACCTGATAGAAGCATGCTTGATTCCTTATTGAATTGTACAACATTTACTGTTGAATCGTGACCCCTGAACCTTCGTAAAATTGTTCCTGCTGCAACATCCCAATAAAATGCACACCTATCAGCACTTCCACTGGCAATATGATGATTGTCATGAGATGAAGTAACATCACGGATTGCTTGGCCATGGCCTTGGTACACTTTCAACTTGATAACTTCAACCGGATTCCAGAGAATTAACGTTTTATCTTCTCCTGCAGATATGCAATATTCTCCATTTACGTTGTATTTCACTGCTGTAACAGGGCCCTGATGACCACTCAGACATGACACAGGTTTCTTCTTGAGCATATGCTAAAGCAAATGAGAGATATCACAATGTTGCATTCAGGGAGCTTGGTATAACAAACATGTAGCAGGGGACAGCCATGCAAATGGGGACAGCCATGCAAAATGAGCAATATTATGGCACCCATAACAGGTAACAGTAATTCATAATTAGAAAGGAGTACAATAAATTATTATGGTCTTGAACCCTAGTCATCATACATCACCATTGATCTAATATGAAAAACGGTGGTCTTGCAGTAGGGGGTCAGTAGGGGGTCAGCAGGGGGTCAGTAGGGGGTCATTGATATATTTTCAATTTCATACGACCGATTGATGTCTCAAAAGAATCTTTCTTTTTTGAAATATATGGGTGGTCAGATGATATTGAGGAAAAACCCTTATCAGCAAAATTTTAACTCGATGAACAAAAACTGAATATGAAAAAAGCCGAGCGCGCGTGGCGCGCGCCGAGATCGAAATTTGAATATCAAACCACGCAGCGTGAAATGAGATATATAATGCAAAATATTAACAGTGGACATGTTATTGTTCCCGCGCTGCGTGCCCCATGAACTACNCTCAGTCTTTTGTTACATGGGCACTAAACAAATGGAGGTAGTCAACTTTTATTATCTAAAGACCTTTTTAGGTATTTAGAGATCGTGTAAGACAGAATAACTGTGTTTTCAAATGTACAAGCTCAATTGACGATATGTGAATATTAGTAATCTTGCAATATTTGATTTCGCAATTCTAGGGTACCTATTCAGCTCATATCATTCTCTTTACAATACACGCGTTACAAAATAAAAAATACAATATAGAAAATAAAACAATCGTCTGACAGTTCTATTCCGGGATCAGTCGAAACAAACAACTCGCATCCCATTTTAAATCTTTGAGAAGTTTCCGTGCCAGGCTCGAATCTACCACATTCTCACTGATTTCAATGTTTTCGAGAAGGTGCAACAACTCGCTCCTAACTTGGTCACAGTGCAGTTTCACCTGAAAATATCAGAATGAGAAACAAAGAAAAAAATCTGAAAAATGCTTAAAAACACACACACACACAGCGCTTTCCAGAACACTCACAGTAGGGCTCTCTGGTTGTATAGCACGAATTGTGCCCTGTAGAAATGGAACTTTCAACTCCGTTTCCACATCAATATCCAACTTGAGCTGGTTGAGGAACGCTAGCAGGACTTGGTCATCAGGTATCGGGTCACTGAACAGCTCGTCTACTGGTATCTGTCGACACGTCTTCAGCAACACGTCCACGTTCCTTAATGATAGCGCCTGAGGATGATCTGTCATCTGTGTGAACATTGAGTGTTGTTTTACTACACACTCCACATGAATACCATATATTGACAAATGTGGATGACAAATGCCTAAGGATGAGTTGTTTCACTCCACACTCCACCATACCATAGATATGACCTGTGGGAGTCTCCCGACCTAGCGTCCACCCTGGTTTGCGCCTGCCGACCTAGCGTCCGCCGACCTAGCGTCCTATACCCGACATTTCATCGATACCATAGATGGACAAATGTGGTGACAGCACAGGTTATCTACAGCAAGTATTAACCTGATGCAAAGCTTCATTGTAATTCTTTGCATCAATTGCTCGATTGATTGCCTCAATCGGATCTTCTTTTACGGGATCTCTCGTTACCACGCTCACATTGAATGAGTCAATTGGTTCTTTCACTCTGCGAATATAGTTATCATAACACGAAAAACTCGTCAACACAAAACCATCAAGACAAGACCGAAAACAGTCTATTGTTAAAAACAGTCAACAGAATGAAGCAATGAACAAGACGAAGACTGAACAACAATCAATGTCAGAAGTTCCTCACTTCTCCAGTGTATCCTCCAGAGATCGTATGATGGAGTTATCGGCTTGCTCCCATCGTGAGGGCTGGAGCTGAGCCAACTTCTTCTGAATTTCGGCAATCTTATTGTGTACAGCAGTGGACGGGGCTGATTGTGAACCAGGTCTTGACTGATCTGAATGGAAATAAGACAGAAGGGGACACTTCAAGTTCACATGGTATGAAAATTTCAACTCACGGTCTCTCTCTCTTACTGGCAGTGTATTCCGCAATCCATTCCTTGAGTGCGTTGTCCACTTTATTACAGTGCTTTTTGTACATATTATCAATTTCTGGGAATAGGTAAGTCTGCATCGTGTCACGATAAGACTGTACCAGTTTATCACAAGCAAACTGCTTGATCTGACGACTTGACTCATCCTGCAGAGAAGGGATGACAAGGGACACCCCTCTTCATTGACATACTGTGATATCTACAGTGGTCACTATAATCATATCTGTCAAGCTGTGACAGGTCTCACGTACCGGATTCTGGAATGCTTCTGTTAGTGCAGTACTGTAAGCATCTTTAAGCTCTACTTGACCTTCGTCAAGCTTTTGCTTTATCGATGCTTTCGATTTCTTCAACTTTGACTCTTGGTCTGAGGCGGAAATGTCAATACCATCTCCCCAATTAGGATATCCTATTTCGATATTCGATGGGAGAAAAAACAACATGAACTGAATCTCGATCAGGAATCTTACCAACAACAGCTTTTTTGAGTTGCTGTGTCCAAGATGATTTTGTAGTTTCAAGTTTTGAACGGAGTGTTGTCTTCTGGGCATCCCTACACTTAGCTTCTATCAAACTAGATAGATCTTCCTTTGGAGCTGACTTTGATCCCCTATTGTTTGCTTTTGAAGCAATGTCTCTAACAATACGATTGATGTCTGNGTAAAACAAGAGGCTATTGATATCATTTGCATTGCTGAGACCCATTTGAATGAGGATGTGTTTGATGCTGAAATCTACCTGGAAGGGTACACTGCTTACAGAAAAGACAGGGACTTTGATATTCACAGTGACAGTTCCTTGAAAGTCAGTGGGAAGGGAGGCTCCATGATTTATGTGAAAAATGATCTATCCCAAGAAGATGAAATTCTGTTCAGCAATGCTCCTGACTCAGTTGCTGTCAGAATTGAGACAAACAAGGGAACAATTTGTGTTGCCTGTGTCTACAGATCTCAGGCACTATCTGAATTGAGAAACAATCAGTTGATCGCTTCTATCAGTAGTATTTGTCATGAATCTTATCCCCTGGAAACCATCATTGTTGGAGATTTTAATCTTCCCAATGTGATCTGGACTGAGTCCATTTTCATGACTGGCAAGCTGGATTCTTCAAATAAGTCTCTTGCAGATCAAGCTAAAGTCGTAGACTGTTTGAATGAACTTGGGCTTGCATGGGTTCTGACCAATGAAGCTACTAGAAGAAAATTGGTTGGGGGAAATATGCAAGAAAGTTTACTTGACCAGATCTTGGTTAACAATGATGGATTGGTTTCTGGGCATAGATTGTGTTCTCCATTAGGAAAATCTGATCATTGCAGCATTCTTGTTCAGCTTGGTGTTTCAAGATTGGGTGATCAAAACAGCACAGTCACTCAGAAAAAATTGTGGAGCAAGATCACCAGTGAACAGCTATTAGCACAGAGTATGACACACGTTGACTGGTCATTCTCCTCAGATGACCTTGATGTTGAGTCCATGCTGACTGAGCTTGGNAATGTTCAGAGAGAGCAAAGAAAATCGAACATTGTTGTGATGAATGTACCTGAGTGCAAAGACAAGAGTGGCAAAGAGAAAGCTGATTTTGATATGAAATTTTGTCAAGATGAGCTTGGTATTCCAAAGAATGATATAGTCAGCTTTTGGAGGGCTGGCAAGAAAGATGTACAAAAACCAGAATATAATCGACCCTTGATTGTTGAGCTCAAGTCAGTTGAGTGTGCTAACGTATTCACAAACAATGGTAAAGGCAAGAGAACTGATTCAGGTTACTGGATAAACCGAGATCTCTGTGCAGTAGATAGAATAGCAAATTTTCAGGCAAGAGAGCAGAGGAGACAAAGGATGAAAGCTTCACTGGAGAACAAGGGAAGACTAAACCACTAAATATATTCTACACCAATTGCAATGGCCTACATAACAAAATTGATGAGCTAAGGGTCAGAGTAAAACAAGAGGCTATTGATATCATTTGCATTGCTGAGACCCATTTGAATGAGGATGTGTTTGATGCTGAAATCTACCTGGAAGGGTACACTGCTTACAGAAAAGACAGGGACTTTGATATTCACAGTGACAGTTCCTTGAAAGTCAGTGGGAAGGGAGGCTCC
>CAMPET010000186.1:128352-144802 GCA_946803715.1 Beroe ovata | reverse complement strand
GCGCGCGGAGTATTTGGGTCACACAGCGCGGGAACACGCGAGCGCGCCTTCATCGATCGATGAAGGAGCGCGCAAGTGCTCAGACGTGATCGTGACTGAAACTGAGAAACTGATCCGCCAGTCCGCCGCGCGGCTTGCATCAGCAGTTTGGCATCAAAGGTTGTCCGGCGATGCCGGACCGCTGATGCATTGATGCAAGCCGCGAGAATTAGAAATAGAATAAGTTTGCGGCGCGCGCGCGAAACGAAATTCTCGACAGGGTCTATCATCGATTGACAACATTGTAGGATTTCTTTCCCGGGCGGAATTGTACAATTGCGCGGCGCCGACAGTAGTAAAAGGCTTTACAAAAAACCCTACAAGGTTTGGCATTACCAAACAATATTATGCCTCAGCAACGCTCGGTGATCGGATTTATAGTATTTGATGCTATATAACCGCACGCGCCGCTGATGCATGAAAGCCAGGCGTAGCATCATGTAGCCAGATCATAAAATCATTATCTAATATTCAATTCCTAATTAATGGCGAAATTATTCTTTGATAAAGAGTGTCGATGTTATGTCAAAATCTTTATTTTGTTTTACCACACTTATTATATACCCTAAAATCAACAATTGCATTGGGTATATAGTTGTTNTGTGCCTCAAAAAGTTGAAAAAAAGGGCGCACCCTAACATTGTAGGATTATTTTCCCGGGCGGAATTGTACAATTGCGCGGCGCCGATGCAGTAGAAAAGGCTTTACAAAAAAACCTACAAGGTTTGCCATTGCCAAACAATATTATGCCTCAGCAACGCTCCGTGATCGGATTTATAGCATTTGATGCTATATAACCGCACGCGCCGCTGATGCATGAAAGGCGGGCGTAGCATCATGTAGCCAGATCATAAAATCATTATCTAATATTCAATTCCTAATTAATGGCAAAATTATTCTTTGATAAAGAGTGTCGATGTTATGTCAAAATCTTTATTTTATTTTATCACACTTATTATATACCCTACAATCAACAATTGCATTGGGTATATAGTTGTTACAGTCTACCAATAACAATCAACCTTGTGATCATGTAGAATCACTCCCTACACTAAAGACTTGCTGGTGTGATCTCATCCCTGACAAAAATTGGGCGGTGCCAACAGTAGGGAAAAACCTACAATTATGATCCAGTGGGATGAAGAGAGCTGGATGAAGAGAGCTGATACATAGCCATCTTTGGCTTGTCTCACTTGGCTCTTGTTTTGCTGTCTTTTTGAAGCTTTATTGAGTGGCTATGCCTGTAGAAAGTGAAAACCAGAAACTGCTGACCAGCATCAGGTCACTGGTCAGGATATCTCAGGCAGTTTGAGTGGCTGCACTGTGTAGCCCTCAGGAAAGAGTACACCCTTAGTGTCAAGTACACCTGCCACCTGGCCAGATTGATTGAAGGGACCAATTCAATTCTGCCACCTGGCCAGATTGATTGAAGGGACCAATTCAATTCTTCAGGTATATTTTCATTATTCAACACCAATAATGTTTCCTTTAAATGTTCTAAATTCTTAAGATAAAGCCCAATCAGCTATGATATCAGTTGATAGTAAGTGAATATTAAGTGAATGTGCCTATTTTCATTTGTCATTTGTGTTTGAATCTATACATATCCCACATATGATTCCCCATAAACTCACTGATTCGATTTCATCCCTGGCTACAACACAAAATCAGGCAACTGGACAAGCATCATCTTTCAGTTAGAATTTGAGGAAATAGCCCAATAGTGACCATTGACCAAGTGCTCCTCCATAAAATTATCATCTAGAATAAGTTGGCATGCTGGTTTGAGAACAAACACCATTTGTTGCTGTGATTTTAAATGTATGTCCATTGAGAATCCTGTCTACCTGAAAGTATCACACCTCTTAACCAGTTTTCTAGTATATAGAAAATGAGGATAGATTATACAACACTGATTATAAATAGAATAAATACCGATAGATTAGATGGTAACAGTCTGATGGATGCACGTCCTCAGTTTGGCAGCAGATTTTTAACAAATGAGGATAATGTATTCAACCATAATGCTTGGGATCAAGTAGAATGGGATGAAGATCAAGAAAAGGATGCACTTGAGAAAATTTCGAAGAACAATAGAAGACCCCCTGAAAATGTATGCATGGACCTTCTTACCAATTCTTCCGAAAAATGGGATGCATTTTACAACATACATTCTAACAAATTCTTCAAGGATAGGAACTGGCTTTTTACAGAATTTCCTGAACTAAAGCAGAATCAGTCTGGTTGTATGAATATATTTGAAGTTGGTTGTGGTGTTGGGAATACAATTTTTCCTATCATTGAGCATGCTGAGACAGAGGGAATTTTCATATATGGATGCGATTTTTCATCAACTGCTATAGATATCGTCAAATCAAACAGCCTCTATGATGAAAGTAGATGCAAAGCTTTTGTTTGTGATATTTCTGACAAATGCTTGGATATCCCAATAGAAGAAGAAAGTGTTGACATTATAACAATGATATTCGTGTTATCAGCCTTGAATCCAGCAGATATGGGTCACTGCATAAAGAATCTCAGCCGTTTACTCAAGCCTGGTGGCTACATACTTTTGAGAGACTATGGGCGTTATGACCTTGCACAGCTTCGTTTCAAAAATGGAAGATGTCTTTCAGAAAACTTCTATGCCAGAGGAGATGGAACCAAGGTTTATTTCTTCACTCAGGAAGAGTTAGATGAAATGTTTACAGCCTCGGGACTTGAAAAAGTTCAGAATATTGTTGACAGGAGGTTGCAAATTAACAGAGCCAGAAAGCTTAAAATGTATAGAATTTGGATTCAGTGTAAATATAAAAAGCCAATGTGACTTATTCATGGGTATAAATTGTCCGTGAATTTGGTATTTCTTATTTGTTGAGTCAAACGCAAAGTTGGATTCATTAAGATAATTACAAAATGAAAAAGCAATAGCAATATGTCGAATGGTTTGTCAAGTAAATCAATGATTTCAACTAACTCCTCACCGCAGGATGAGAGATGTATGTATTATTGGTGCGGGAGTGGCGGGTTTAGTAACAGCAAGATATATGAAGGAGCTGTTTTCTGTGACAATATTTGAAGCTTCTGCTAATATTGGTGGTATATGGCTCTTCAAAGAAAATGAGGAGGGGGCTGCCTGTTACAATGCCATGTATAAAAACTTGAGAACAAATCTGCCGAAACAATTGATGTCATTTAGAGATTTACCACATGAAAGCAAAACAAAGACATTTTTGACCCACGGAGATGTTCAGACCTATTTGGAGAGCTATTGTGATGCTTTCTCAATCAGGCAGCTGATAAATTTTGAGACTCCAGTTCTATCAGTTAGTCCTGATATCAATTATTTAGGGAGCAATTCAACCAAGTGGATAGTTGACACACCCAGAGGTTGATTGATCTTTGTTATTGTTGAGACCTCAATTCGTATGTTTCAATTATTTTAGATTTTTTAAAATTTTACATCTAGCTTCTTCAGGTCGTAACGTTTTCGATGCTATTGCTGTATGTACTGGGAGATATGACAAACCTCACATCCCCAATATAGACGGATTGGACGTATATGCTGGAACCTTCATTCATAGCAAGGATTATTCAGTGCCTGAATCTTTCCATGGGCAGCATGTTTTGGTTGTTGGGGCACATGCATCGGGGATTGATCTGACCCTGGATTTATTCGAGCATGGAGTTAAGGTGGATTTAAGTCATCGTCGTCCCGAAGCTGTAGCTTTATCTCCACTCATCAAGCAATACAGTGAACCAATTAGATTTAACAATGACTGTGTTTTCTTTAAAAATGAGGATTTCGGTTACAAGTTCGACGTTATAATCTTTGCGACTGGCTATGATACAAATCTTGGATTCCTCCAGCCAGATTGCTCCCTTGACACTGATATTTTACCTCGACCACTTTATAAGTTCCTTATCAACCCTTATCATCCAACAATGGCTCTATTAAATCAGTGTGCCAAAATTGCACCTTTCCCTTTTAGCGAATATCAAGCTCTGTATTTTAGGGATATTCTCCTTGGGAAGATTACATTACCAAATCATGGAGAAATGCTTGAGGAATCGCGACAGCTTACCAAGCGCCTTCCATCTGAACCTTTCAAGTATCAATATAACTTGGACCTGAAGCAATTTGAATACAACCAGTCATTAGGCGTGGAGTGTGGTATTGCGTTGGATGGTGAAAATGATATGACAGCACTTTGTGATTTGTATGATGTTGTGAGTAAGGATAGGGCTAGCAACCCATCAAGGTATAGGAACAAGGAATACACATTTCTTAAAGAACAGAATGTCTTCAAGATGATAAATGACTGGAACAAAATCCATTGATCAGACTACTCTGGATATTGCGCGAGATTATAACACGGGCATTAACATAACGTAAGTTTTTTTAGTTTATTTTATGATCATATTGTTTACATCAGTTTTATGTTTGTTTCCATCATTTTTATGTATAAAAATTTATAATTTTTACTGTTTCAGAAATTTCGATAGATTCTTTTTTGTATTCTGATGAGTTTTGAAGATTATGAGTCTTAATGGTAATATCTGTCAGATTTTACGTGTAATGTTTTAATTCACGGTAGTAGTATACTTGTATGGAAATCAATAGAATTTATTCAAATCCTAATTACCTAACTACCTACAGATATTGATCATTCGATTGACAGAATTCCACTTTGATAGTCATTAGACATTGATAACTTAGCTAGTTCTCATAGATTTATTGAATGAGGAGAAATTTAGCAATCATTCTTCATTGAATAGTTGATTGTTGTCGAATGTCTGAATCGACCCTCTTTGTTTAGAAATGTTTTTTGGGTGAGAAATATCCACTGACTCACTCACAGAGGAAGGCAAGAATTTAATCACATTTACACAGTTCATGAACCGTTGCTTCCTGGGTGAATGAACAAGACACCGCTCAAAGTCTCTCTATTTAAAAGACGATTGTTTATCGATGACCAAGACGGTTTATTGCAGTCTTTGAACATACCAAGTCATATGAAGCATAGATTGTCCGTTGCATATAAATGTCCAAACAGATCAAAACCAGCAAGAGAGCCTAATTCACGTACAATTCTCAATAACTCTCATCATGATCTAAAGGTCGACTTGCTGAGAGGAACATCTTCTTGGAAGTCTGAGCCAACTCTCTCGCCGTCAAAGTTGTTGAAAAGTCCTGTTTTTGGAGTTGGAAACAAACTGAAGAAGCGAAATATTCGTGGTTTTACTCAAGGTATAGCAAACTGTACGAGTGAAGCAGAGTTGTTCATTCCAGATAGTGATATCGCGCATGGTGCGGATGGAACTCGATTTATCTACTCAGCCACCTTCACAAAACATTTGAACATCATTTTCGGCAGGGGTGGTTGGTGTTTGTACCCGTTAGAGGACATTCGCATTGATCAACTCAACAAGGGCTTCCTCTTGTCGCGGAAATTCGGGATTGTTTCTCACGATAATCTGCTGTGTGAGGTGTACTCGGACTACTTGCTGGATAGAAATACTGCTATTTACGGCGTAGAAAGTTTGAGATCCCGGGCAATAACTTTACTAGCTCAAAAACTCGGATTGGGACTTTATTCACATTATGAAAACTGAATAATAATTGGAAACTCATCACGGAAACTGAGTTACATCCTGCGATTTTGTTGTTTTTACTTTCTTTTAAACATTTGTTTGCACGATTTCATAGCAATAATTTAGAACGATTACATTCAAATATTTTCTAAAACCTATGTGTGAAATCTTCTGACTTTTGGTATTGCTGCTTTTGCACATTTAGCCAATCACATCTAGAGTAAAGGATGTCCCATTAAATTTTAAGGAGTTTTATGAAAAGTCCGCTATTCCCCCAGTTAGCATGGTTTCTGCCAGAACGTGGAAGTTGGAGCGTTATGCGAAGCAGCTCAAGGAATGGAGTCACGTGATCGGAACTACATCTGATCCCATTACCATATCGATCCTAAACGATCATAAGATGGTCATAGCTCAAGGAACGACTAAAATCCTGGAATCGCTCATGTTATGGGAGTCGTCCACCTGGATGAAAGGAGTGAGGAAGGGAAGTGCTGTCCTACTCATGATCAAGAGTCCTCTGAGTGATGCCGTGCGGAAAGTGAGGTTCAAATTCCTGGCCGACGCCGGGCTATCGGCAGAGGAACAAGCTATCGAGTGCCAAACTTGTCTCTCAGTTTACTTCAAGTTTGAGAAGGAATACACCAAGGAAGCTTTCTCTCAGTTCCGTCAGGAGCCTGTGGAGACTTCTCAGAAGAGACTCCTGCTCTCTGACGTCAGCAAGATGATGGTGAATGGTGATATTGGGGAACTGCTGGGAGAGAGCTATGCTAGGACGGTGTTCCCCGTTGAGCAGATGCGGCACATGCTCACTCTCTGCCTCACCGACCCCCACTTCCCGGGTTTTGTGGTGGAGGTGGAGAAACTGCTGAAGCAGATGAGCAGTAGGGGAAGTGAGAGACCCTCCCAATAGTGAGTGACGGGGGGTGAGGAGTGAGAAGAGGTGAGTTGGGAGTGACGGGGGTATGTTAGGAGTGACGGGGGTGNTGATGCCGTGCGGAAAGTGAGGTTCAAATTCCTGGCTGATGCCGGGCTATCGGCAGAGGAACAAGCTATCGAATGCCAAACTTGTCTCTCAGTTTACTTCAAGTTTGAGAAGGAATACACCAAGGAAGCATTCTCCCAGTTCCGTCAGGAGCCTGTGGAGACTTCTCAGAAGAGACTCCTTCTCTCTGACGTCAGCAAGATGATGGTGAATGGGGATATTGGGGAACTGCTGGGAGAGAGCTATGCGAGGACGGTGTTCCCCGTTGAACAGATGCGGCACATGCTAACTCTCTGCCTGTCCGACCCTCACTTCCCGGGTTTTGTGGTGGAGGTGGAGAAAATGCTGAAGCAGATGAGCAGTAGGGGAAGTGAGCGACCCTCCCAATTGTGAGTGACGGGGGGAAGGGTGGGAGGGGATGAGGTGACGTGAGTTGGGAGTGACGGGGGAGGNGGGTAGTGAGCTACCCTCCCATTTGGGAGTGACGGGGGTGAGGAGGGGAGAGTCGGGATTGACGGAGGGGAGTTGGGTGTGACGGGGGAGGGGGAGGGGGAAGTGATGGCTGTAACAGGAGAGTGTTGCCATAATGCAAGAAATATATACTTTGTTGGTTTTGTAATGGTTTGTCTGTCATCTAACTTTCTTTTTAAATTTTGTTGTTATGCACCCTATGCAACTCAGTTTGGTCATTGACTATTGGTAGCGTTTATATCAGCTAATTTCGCTAATTTATTCACAAGCTATTTATTTTCAATCAGTTTATATGATTTCTTCTGTGCATTTCAGACCTTTTTTGAATTTCTTGGTTTTTAACTTATTCATACATGTTCAATAATTAAATCAATCGGTACATGTTTCTCATTGTGTTTTCATTTATTGATTGATCGGTAAACCGTAAGAGAAAATGAAATTAAAGGCAAGTTCCTTTAGATGTTTTCGAATACTAACTATATTTCAAAACCGATCAACTCCCCAATGATCATAATTTTTACCGCAGCTCATGGTTATAGTAAGCAAGGTGCGCCGCATTGTGCCGCCCAAGGGCACGTACCCTTACCGCCGCTCGCTGGACCTATTCCTCCGCAAGCGGGCTATGGTATTGCACGATGAGGTGGCTGCTGTGAATGTCGTCTACTCAGATTGTGAGGCAAGCGAAACTGTCAAGTTTTTCTGGAACGAGTACACGCCCCATCTTGTGTATCGTAACCCAGATAAGCAGATTTTCAGTACGACCACAGAACGAGGGTCGACCGGGATTAAGGTCGTGTTTGAGAGTGGTCGACATGTGTTTCTGGACGGGGACCTGGACTATGTAAAACCAAAACCAATAAGCCAGCTGGTGAGCGAGTTTATGAAGATAGCAGGGTGTAATGATGTCGAGATGAGGGAGAGGGAGGGGCCTACTCGGACCACCTCCTGGTCAACCCCTGGTGTCAAGTGTATTTGCGATGTATGGGGACAGTGCCCGTGCCCCAAACTGGCGAAGATCCCATATCCAGTATATCACAAACCCATAGAGCACGGACCAAGGGACAGTTTTGGTCGGGTATATGACAATCAGTTATTGCCTGAGGGCACTGGACAGTTGTTCTACCCTAAACACAGTTACTTCATGACCCACGATAAACCTAAGAAATACTGATGGATGTCATCATGTAAATCGAGTCTATCACTTTAAAAGTGAATCGCTAGAATTCAAGATGTTGTTTATAACTGCTCGTAATTTGTGATGCAAGCTAGGTAACTAGTCTTGAATGCATTTTATACCTATTGTAAGACTTTGATAACTTGATGTGAGCTCTGCTCTGTAATCTGTATCAAAAAGTACCTATCTGTGGTGCTGTGATCATAACATCACAAATTCTATCATCTTTGAAACATCATTATTGATCGTAGTATTATCCTATTATATAGATCATTCATGATCGATAGATCACTCATGATCGATAATCACACATCACCCTTGCATAAAAATTCGGTCCTGACACCACTCAGTTCAGACAGCACTTTCTAACGTGACACCACCTTGAATTCCTGACATCACTTTTCTTGGCATCAGTTCCCTCGACAACTCTCTCGCTATTGACACCACTTGTGCCAAAACCAGCTTTGTCATGCACTTTTCCTGCTGCCACTAGTTTACATGACAGTAATTTTTCTTCCTGGACACACTTCTCTTGACATCAGTTTTATCGACAGGGCTTCCCCTGACACCACTTTCGTTACCCCAGTTTAACGAACAGGAATTTCATATGATATCTGACATAAAATGATTTGAATTTAGGGAGGATGAGGATGGCATTTTCTCATTTTTAAGCGATATATGACAGACATAGATTAACCATCACTCATCAGTTATCGTAATGTCGTTGTCTGATTTGTTCGGAGATTTGGGAGATGAAGACGATGAAGAAGACTATAGACCAGATGCTAATCAGATATCGGACATAGAGAGTGCTGATGAAATGGATTCTGCCGCTCCTCAAAATGCTGTATGTGTTTACTGCTCTACACTTGGCACCAGTCCCAAAACCATGATTCACATGCTTTTTTACCAGTTATTACTCATTAGTGGTACCACAGCTCACAGTAAAAAGCACATTCTGTGTCTCCAAATTTGACTATTTCGGTCACAGAGAGGGACCTAAGTGTACCAAGTGTACCAAANGAGTTTGACTCTGATGATGATTCACCCATCACTCGACCGTCAGAGAACAAGAGACATCACATCAGCAGTGATGAAGATGCTGATGAATCGTTAGGTAAACGCATCACTTTGAAAATATGATTATAGGTGTCAATCTTATCACTTCGATCGGGTGTGTGACTTGCTGCAAATCTGTTAATTCCCATCTTACTTATCATACAGATTTGAGGCAGTTGAACAAGAACCTGTTCGGTAGTGACAATGAATCGGATGAGGATGAAGGCGTGAAGAAACAGACCCCAGTAAAAACCTCGCCTGCCCAGCAGAAACCTGTTCCCAGTGTTAAACAAGCGGATACGTCCACTGACAGCACATCAAATAGACCTCTGCAGAACGCTGACGACTTCTTTAGGTAAATATTAACGCATCTTGGTGATGACGCATGATTGTGACGCATGATTGAGGTTGTACTATTCTGGGGCATTCCCTCCCGCAGAGACTCTGACGACGAGGTTGTAACCGGGGACCACAAGACAACCACTGCAGACCTATTCGGAAGTGATATGGACGATGATAGTGAGGGTGAGAAACCCGCGACAAGTACAGCAGCTACACAGGTGAGTTGGTGAGGGAGCTTCACTATCCACTCTCAAACTGAGGAGGTGTTTGGAGTAATTCTCCCTCGCTCTCTCTACAGGAGGAAATATTCGGATCAGACTTGTCCATGTCAGAAGATGAGCAGAAGCAGAAGGTCGCCCCCCTCGTCTCAGATGGCGACGATGACATGGGGGTGGCGGTGCAGCCGCGATCAGATGGTGAGAGTGAAGAGGAGGGGGAGGAGAAGGGAGATGAGGAGAGCGAGCTCCCCGTGGAAATGCCCCTCACAGACATCAGCCTGGGGAATCAGCTGAACCTGGTGAAGCTGCCTAACTTTCTGTCCGTGGACACTCGTCCATTTGATCCGGAGACGTACGAGGACGAGATAGAGGACGATAACGAGGTGACGGACGACGAAGGACGGGCGAGGCTGAAACTGAGAGTTGAGAACACGATACGGTGGAGACACGCTCTAGATGACAATGGTAATCTCATTAAGCAGAGCAACAGCAGGATTGTTAAGTGGAGTGATGGATCCATGAGCTTGTTTGTCGGGACGGAGGAGTTTGACGTGCTGCAGGCGCCTTTGACCGGCGCACACAGTCACTTGTACGTGAAACATGGCGCCGGAATCCAGGGACAGGCTCAATTTCAGAGCAAAATGATGTTCAGAATCCACTCAACCGACTCCTATACTCACAAGAAGTTAACAATGAGGATATCTGACCGAGTGAGCAAAGCTTCAAAAGCGAAGACTCTACCGGCCGTGGGTAAAAACCCGGAGGCGCAGCGGCAGGAGCTGCTGAAGAAGGAAGATGAGCGACAAGCGGCATCGCGACGCCGTGAGAACATGCAGAAGAAGATACGTGAGAAGAGGATGAACAAATCGATCAGTACCCGGTACCTGGAGCCCGACATAGAGGATGACGAGGCGGGAGAGAGTCTGGCAGCGATCAAAAACACGTACAAATCGGGTGGGAGCAAGAAGAAACAGCAGCGTAAGAAGCCACAGAAGAAGGTATCTGAGGTTTACAGCAGCGAGGAAGAGGAAGAGGAAGAACCCTTGTCAGAGGACGAGGAGGAAGAAGAAGAAGAAGCTGTGGCTACTGATAGTGATAGTGGTGAGGATAGGAAGAAACCCAAGAAAAAACCCACTATCATAGACGAGGAGGAGGACAGTGATTAGCACTTCAGTGACGAGGTAATCTCGCGTCAATTACCATGTTATCAGATATCCGCGCACTTGAGAGAAAAGTCATCAAAAGACGGGAGTGACAAAGAACTCAGATGAACAATAAATAAGCTGATTTATTTTATTACAACTTGACAATTATTCATTATTGCTACTTGTAGCAACATTTTATCATACTTGCCTATTTGTCATGGATGATGGTTTTTCGAGTTCCGGATACTCTTGATTATCAATATTCCCCCACTTCTTTCTAAATCTCCCCAGTAAGAATTCAACCGAACAAACCCCTGTAGACGATGTTGAATGGAGTGATAGAGCCCAGTCTCTACTCTAAAGATAGTTTTATAGATAAGAGTGACGTCACACACGATGCAGCTGATAGTTGGGGTGTGGATATGAATGTATTCTTAGGTGAGTGATGACCCTTAATACTTCAGCCGCTTGGGAGAATTTTTCATTTACGTCAACCACGAATCATTACTTTTACTGATATTTGATATTCCCATTTAATATATTGATATTCCCATTGAATGATTATTCTACGTTTTTCAGAGCAAGGTCTGGATGGGATTCGTCAGTTTGTGGAGGCATATGAGTCTCGTCTGAGCGATCTTGTGCTAGACCTGGTTCCCTACTTATCACAGTTTCACTCAGGTCTCTCCCCCACAATTCATGTTTCCGTTTCATTATTTGCTCCATCTTAACACCTAACAGATAAATATGTAATCGATTTCCCAGAATTTGAAGCGGAGAGGCACTCAATTATCACGGAGAAACTGGTCAGCACTTGCTCAAACAAAGAGCTTGTCCTGGTTGCCTGTGAGCAACTATCCCGAACCCAATGCCCCAACTTGTATCCCCTCATCCTACCACTATTCGATCTCTCGCTGCCATTCAACGCAGACTGGCTAGCCGGTCCCCTTCTCAACAGTCTGACAGAAGGAGGTGTGTGTAGTGAGTGCCGGGCCTCCACTGCACTCCACTCCACCACCTCAGTTATAGACTGTCTGTCATCTCTCAACCCCTCACACTGTACCGAGCAAGTGCTGGATACCCTAGTCCAGATAGCACTCCACCTCATAGATACAGACAGAGAACTCCTGCTCTCCTCCCCTCCCATTAGGAGAATACTCGCCACACTAGACCTCTCTCTGCCCACCCTCCTCTGTAGAGAGGCGGGTGAGGGATGGGATCCCCGCTGTCTGATCATCGTCTCCTCCATCCCCACCCACCTACCACACGTGTACAACATGTCATGGTTGTGTGGGAGAGTGGTGCCGTGGCTCCTGCTCCTATTGGAGGACATTGGTCTCAACGTGGAGAGTGGGGATGTCGGACCAGTTCTCGATACTCTCGTCTACTTCACTACACAGCACATAGGGGAGATATCTCTGCAGTTTGGTGCTGCGAGGAGAATCATGGACTTCCTCATTCTAGTGGCAGTGAATAGTCAGGACAGTGCTCTCAGACAGAACGCGTCTAAGTGTATCCGGGCTGTCACTGGGATGTTGACAGTTGAGAGGAGGATAAAGTTGATAGCTGAGTATTTCGACCATACGAATAGCAGCGTTGCTGGCCTTTTCATAGACTTATTACGACCTATTCTGTCACAACCAAAACTACCGAAATTGAGAATGCAGAAGTTGAAACAACTTGTGTCGAGTTTGCTCAATTTTGACAACTTTGATGTGTTGGAAATCTCAGATCAGATCCTTGCTACGTTGTCAATCATTCAGCTTTGTTGTAGATTACCTGACATAAGGAAGAGCATAACAACACCCTTAGAGACAACAATGAACAAGTTTCTGAATCATGTCGATTATCAGATAGGTAGGCGGAGTAAGGACATCACCACAGATATGTGTAAACTGGGTGAAGCTGCTACTGTCCCTGCTTCAATCATAGTTCAGGGTGAAGTGATCAGTGAGCCTAGTCCTGATGAACAGAGACAGTCGTATGAAATGGCCGTCACACGATTAGACCTCATCTCCTTCAACACCGCCACAACGCGACGTGTGTTGGAGGGTGGATCCTTCTAAACCCTCCATCATGGTAACTTCTTAATTTTCATACCGATGTCGCTGACTACTTTGCCCCAAACCCCCTCTGCCGTGTCCTATTTGTCTCTTATTTGACTCCTTTTCGACTTTTTTTCACACTATGTTACCAAATACGTTTTAAGTGGGTTTGTATTTGAGTTTCTGTATATTTTTGATTAACTGAATAAAGGATTCTATTCCCGTTCTTTTTTCTGTCTCTCTGGTATACTGTCACGATGATCAATACTCATGATATACCTACCCCTTTCTCCACCCCCCACTAACCCCCATCTCTTCCCACTAGCTGTACAATGTGTGAACATGACGTCAGAGAAGCAGTCCCCTGAACTCGACAGTCTCCTCAGTATCATATTCGTTGTTAACGCTGACAACGGTCCCAAGGTCCTCTTCAGGTACCCGCACGATGTGGATAACCGGAGTGAGGACCGGTCCATTGCCCCCGGGGTCTTCTCCAGGAAGGGTTCCCGGACTGCCGACCCTCCCCCGCCCGTCCTAGATCACAAGACCCTGCTGAACCAGCTCAGGGATTCCAGTTTGGAGAGCCTGCTCATCCCTAAGTTCCCTGAGGATTGTCACAAACCATTTGTAGTGTCGGTGGATTGTTTGTGTTTCCTAGGATACCCATTTCAGCCGGATGAGACGTGTAAAAACATGTACAACATAGTGTTTGTGGTGAGGTCAGATACGCAGGACCACATAGTGGAGTCTCTTCTGAACCTGTCAACCCGCATGTCGATAGCACTGTCGTATGAGGAGAGGATGAACTTGTACCTCACTAAGAATGTGGATGTGATAGAGAGGTTGTACAGCGGAGCTGATATCCCCACCAAGACACACATCAACCCTCACGAGATAGATGAATTGGACATCTCCATCATCGAGCATTGTCCGTTCAGTGAGATGATTGCGGAGACGGGAAGTCTGGCAGCTAATCTTAGCGAGGTATTCGACTCTATCAAACAGAACCTGTACGCTAAGGTTCTCATCAACAGGACAATAAACTTCAGTTTCTTTGTTCAACTAAACGAGATACAGGATAACATCATCAGGACTAGTGTTGCGCCGTTCGAGAGTTTTGTTATCCTGGAGGACCCGAGTTCCATCAAGAAGAGTCTTCACTCTGACAGTTGCCCCTCCCTCGTCAAACTCCTGGACCTGCCACGCCCCTATTTCCGCAGTCTCCGTGACATAGCGTACGGTATCAATGTCGACTACGACGAGGTGTGTCGAGTTGTCCTGGCCTTGGTCCGGTGGCGGAAAGCTCTGATTGTCTACCCGATCGTCAGCACGAACGAGTACATGGTCTCGCATGCGGTTCCCGTGTCCAAATTCCCGGAACACGAGTCCAAATTCCGGGCGGAATTTCCCGGGTTCAAGTTCTACGAGGAGCTGGGCAAGTTCTCCGTTCGGACAAGTCTCAGCGAGATACTGGACTGTTTCAAGGACAAAGAAACGATAGACACGTACAAGCTGATCGTGGTCTGGTTCCTCCGGAGGAAACTGCTAGTCCAGCTCTTCGCTCACGTGTACATCAAGCCGGCTCACGACTCAGTACCTGTGAGTACCGGGACTGCGGCCTCACTCCCGCCCTCACCTGAGGACGAGATGGTGAGTTGCGGTGAGTCGCCCGACTCCACCGCCCTGAGACTAGGCGAGTGTTCCGTGAGTGACGTCATCGTGTCCTCCTCTACACCCAGCAAGAAGTGTAGCTACCCCAGTCTAACACGGGGATCGCACATCAGTGATCAGACCAGGAAGAAGTACTTCCTGCAGTACCTGTCCGCACATCAGATCATCCGACTGAAGGAGTTGGAGCTCGGCGATCCTGACCTGAGCGTGATGATGAATAACTTTGCAAAGGTGCTGCCACACGCGCATCTCGGCCGGACAATAGAGGAGATATTGTGGCGGACTAACTTACAGCAGCAGGACCTGCATGATATTATCTATCGCATATTCCATGAGTTCCTCATCACGATTAGGCATCCCACGTCAATTTACTAATGAAGGAGAAATCCGAATGTTTTTCTGTTTTTTCTAGTTATTGATTTTTTTCGCGTATATGTGACCGTATTTCTACTTTGAAGTTCTGATCATTCTCTATTCCAATTTTTTGATTTCGTTGTTGAAAATGTTGATCAATTTGCTAAACGATTCTCTATTTGGCTACATTCTATTTGGCTACATAACATTGACCATTGTCGGTTATGACTTGTTAATGCTAATCGCATATATCCATAGGTCGGCTATCGGCTATCGAATCATGATCAAATCATTGAAACACTGACTTTTTCCATCTTGTAGCATGGGTGTGAAAGGCTCCCCCTCACAGAAACCCGCAGAACAACCCGCAGACAGACCCATGACTCCGTCCCTCCAACCCGCATCTCCAACCCGCCGTGTGAAACAGTGGTTCTTGTGTATCTTGGCAGTGTGCCATCTCGCTGCTTTCTCATCCCTATATTTACAGTGGCCAGGTACACGCAATTATTAACATACTGATGATAACAATAATCACATGATTTTGCAAAATCAGTTGAGATAAGTAGGACGCTTTGCAAATGATATCGCTGCATGCTATTGCTAGTGTATGGATAAGGACGTCACCCACATTCCATGACATCACCCACATTCCATGACACTACCTCCATCTGTCAGGTTTGTATGGGGAGAATGGAGTAATGCCCGCACACCAGGCAGTGACCCGCGGGTTCAGTGTGAAGACCATTGCGGAGACACTCAACATGCCCCTCAGAGAAACTGCAGGTCACTCATGATCTGTTAGGATTTAGATCTGTTTCAATTGGTATTGATTTATACCACCCCAATGACCAAGCTGCTTGCCTCTGCGTGTGTAATACTAATCCCCCGATCCCCACATGCAGAGTTAGTGTGCGTGATAGGCACAGTGATTGCAGCTCTACTCACAGCATTTCCCATGCTCAGAGTCAGTCCAGCATACGCCCTCCTTGGTATCCTATACTTCAGTTTATACCAGGTACCATGGTCTATAATACCATTTCCTATTCACGTCGATCACTAGAGGTAGTGTGTTACACCAGTCGTCATCGGTCATACCAGGTATAATTGAGTATTACTATTTCCAGTATAATTCCAGGTGGGTCGCAAGTTCCTGTGGTTTCAGTGGGATATCATACTCCTGGAGACGACATGTCTGAGTATACTAGTCGCTCCCCTCATACCCTCCAAACAGAGGTACAGCTGTGTCACGTGTGAACAAAATAATATATGAGGGGGTAAAAACCCCCTGTTCCCCTCACTCCTCCTCCTGTTCCCCTCACTCCTCCCCATGTTTCCCCCCATGTTTCCCCCACTCC
>CAMPET010000186.1:107618-125933 GCA_946803715.1 Beroe ovata | reverse complement strand
TCCCACCCCTCACTCCCTCACTCCCACTCCTTACTCTCCCATTCCCACCTCTAACCCCTCATTCCCACCTCATTGCCACCATCCACTTCCCCCCACCCCTCAGATTATCGTGCACTCTGGGACTGTTGGCTGTTGTGGGGGCCACGGTCTGGATAGTAACTGTCCTGTTCGGAGTGGGGCTGGAGGGAGAGTGCGCTAGGGTCACATTTGGGAGACCAGAGTTGAACTGGTTCCTATCCCACTTTGTACCTCTTGCTATAGTGATGGGACTCCTATCCCTCCTTATCACTATCACAAGATCCTTTCTCAGCACATTCAACTCAAACCAGAGACGGTAAGCGAATACAACTTTATGTTACGGTTATGCTTTTTTATTTTGCGTAAGTTTCTAACAAGTCTGATACAAAATTGGAAAAAATATCTCGTTAGCAAACTTGAAACGGAAAACTAAGAGTTCATCGATGTATCATTCTATTATCTATTTCTGGCAATCACGTTTTCTTCTGATGTGTTCACTCGCGGTTTCTGGTCTCAGTGCTAGTGTCTGAAACCTCCCACATAAAGTGAAAATCCACCTCCTAAACCGAGTGATCCTACAGAGGTAGAGAACAGGATTGCACGCACTATTCACAATAGTGTTGAGTATCTCACTGATATTCCAGCTATACCAGTACATGAAGTTCCCGCTGTATATGGGACCTGGATAACACGATACCTCACAGTAGTCTGGCAGTGTCATCGTGACAACCCACGCCACCATGTTTAGGAAGTGTGGCAGGTTACACACCAGATACGTGAGAGTGAATATTAGGATGGTCTTACTCGCTCGTTTCTTAGTGAAGTCTCCCTGCCTTGTTAGTCCGGTAGTCCGTGACAGTGACTTCCTCAGTGCCACTGTCGACACACAGAAACTCACAAATATGAGGATAGCAGGCAGTCCGAGGGAAGTGATGAATAACGAGTTGTAAAGAACACTGGTCGGTTTATATCCGTTCTCGTAGCAGTACACTCCTGTGACATCATACGAGTACTCCTCGAGTGAGCCTAGTGCGGCAGTCTCGACGAGGAGGTATGCCATGTAAGTCCACACGACACCCAGCACTCTCCGCTCTCTGACGGGAGCAAAGGGCCGGAGCAGGCCTAGGGCCCTAGTGACGCTCATTACCAGGACCAGGAATACAGAGAACCTCTGCAGTGTCTTGAACACGACTCTCCAGGCGACACAGAGTATGAGGGATGAGAATGCAGCGGGCTGTCTATCTGATATCAGGGATACGAGAACTGGAGTCTGGGAAGGGAGGGATTGGTGTGTGAGAAACAAGAATTATAGAGGATAGGGTAGGCATGTTACAGAATATAGGAATCTGACAATGATTATCGCATGATATTTGACCAGAACATTGATCATATCCGAGTGCTTATTATACCAAATACAAGGAGTTTGTCTACTAGTAGTTAGTACCTGAGCAATGACCAGACTGAGATCAGTAACGGAGACTGTGGTGTAAAGAGAAAGGAAGAGATGGTGTTTCCTGATTCGCCTACTGAAAAACACGACGGCCAGAGCATTGCCGACTAAACCTGCATGATAACAGTGATGAGCTGGAGATAAGTCCACAATCTATATCAGAGGGAGAGACAGCACAATTAGCAAGTGTCTGAAAGTTGTAATAGCTGTACTACATGTTCAATCAGTGTCCAGTGAAGCATAGAATTCAGGTGATCGCTGTTTTCCACGCGGTTTCATGGGTCGAGTATCGGTGTCTCTATCAGTCAAATAACACAATGGTCAGCAGAAACATGGTATTGAGTCAAGCTACGTGTCATGCCATTGTACCTGTAACAGTGGCGAGGAGGTTGACACATATCAAGCACGCATCTAGCTGCAGTACTTTGGGGGGAACTGAGGTCGCTAGCATACCTGCTGCTGCTAAATACGAGGATTCGTGAGGACTGTTATACCATCGAGAATGGCATGCGGTGTTGGATTATTATAGTGGTGTGATTTGAATTGTGTAGGGAGTAGAGATGAGTTTGAGTATTGCAGGCACGGACCAAACAGCACGTTTGGTTCGTGAATTTATTCAACACATGATTATTTTAGTAGTAGCGCGGGTAACTTCTATAGGACACACACAGTCGAGTATTAATAACCATCTACTACAAGCACTCGACCAGCTGAAAGTGATGTACGCGAAACGGGGCCGGCTACTAGAAGCTGCCTCCAAAGCTGAACCAAACTGTACCACAATTATATGTGAAGATGCAGAGTTACAATCAGCACCCTGGGTTGATTGTAACAACCTCTCTCTTTGATGATAGAGCGCAGTCTATGAATATTCAGTAAGGGGGGTGCTAGCTTTTCGATATTGTGGCATTGAGATACGTCCTCACGCATTATGGGATGAAACGAGCATGCGCAATGGCTGCTCCATGATATATATTCGAGGGCGGGGACCCTCTTTCAGAGTTCATTGTAGAATTTCCCAACAAGGCTGATAATCGGAACACCTAGAATACTTACAATAGGTCGTCGCCTAATGAGCTAATGATGGCAAGGTAAATCAGTGAGTGAGCAAGGTAATCTTTGGTGATTCGTCTACAAGTAAGTAACGACACACTTTATCGTTGATCAAACTCAAGGTGAAAGTAGAAAATAACCTAGAGCAAACTGTTCCTCTCTCGGTTACACGCAGGTAACCTTATTAAGTCCCGTAAGAATTAGATAAACATTGCCAATATTGGAAATAGGGACGCGCTGCGGTACTAATCAGCGAGATTCTTATAAAATTTACTTTTGCCAGAAAAATGTTGAACTGTAAACTAAACATCAAACGAGTTAAGTTTAGAAAGTCGGATTAAATTGGGTAGCCCATCATATGGGGTTTGTGAATTATGCGACAAGGTAGCCCTTAACCTAGTTAGGGTGCTGGGTGGTATGAGCTGCTTAATTGGTCACTGGTAACCAGGATATAACCAGGTGGGTAACAGTAACCGATAAGTCACACTAAGACACAGCAATACTGCATTATCAGTATCACCCGACTTAATTTCAGGCGAAACTTACATAGTTTGTTTTTGTTCGGTGGAGACACACAGCTCAATATATTTAAACGAGATGACGATCTTCCTAAACTCCAACGAAATGTCGCCGGTCGACTGTGGTTGATCTACTTCTAGTGCGGTCGGTCGANTGGTCGTAACCCTATTTAACAAGAACACCCTCGATTTCGGCAATTTCAAGTTGTTATAACTTTGTCATTTCTCAACCGATTGACTTCAAATTTTTGTTGCTGCGTCTCTATGATACAAATCGACGGGATATCAAGTTTCATAACAATCGGATAAAAGGAAACGGAGTTATTCATAGTCGAAATTCGGCTAGTTTGGAAAAACATATGTATAGGGTCTGGCAAGCGTCGCAGCTTTTCGCGCGTTACATAAACGCACAAAGCTCACCGAGTCGGCCCTTCGGGCCGCCTCGGTGAGCGAGCTCGCAAAAAGGGCCCTTCGGGCCCTTTTTGCTCGCATGTGTTACACTACCTACAGATGCCGCGAGGGGCTTGCCAGCCCCTTGATTACTCTCAGCATGTTTTACTGGGTCATCTGACTTACGATGAGAGATGACTTACTTAGTAATAGTAATAAAAGATTGGAGATAACCCTTTAAACCTACTTTACACAACATTATATTCACTGAATGTATATTCAATTAGGGTATGTTTCATTAAGTTATGGGTTAGAGAGTACAGGGTCTGTAACATAGAAATCAAAGAAACTTTTATTCTATACTGTCTCGAATGTGTGTATTCAGCACTGCGATTACCACTAAACCTCATACAAAGGACTACTGCTGTACCAATGCTATCCACTGTATACACCATACAATCCACTGTATACAATTACATGAGCTATTAGCAACCTGGCCAAGGGGTTGGGGGCAGGAGCCAAATGCCAATATTGGGACTCTTCTGTCTATATTAATCTTAAGGCATGATATAAGGCATGGTATAGACCCTGGCCCCTACAGAGAATTCTGCGTCGCGCGAGCCCAACTCGGACAGTTGTGATCAGTGGTCTATCACGAAATATTGGATAAGATATGATATTGAGCCGGTCAATCGAGCTCGATTGAAGGTGACTGGAATAATCTTTTCCAGAGTTTGCTCCAGCATTAGCAATTCCTTCCCCCGTACATCTCACAGCAACCTTTCTCTCTCCCAGGTTACGGAAGTTGGGCGAGGTTGTTCAGACGGGCCTGGTATCCATGGTAGCGGTTACCATGTTTGCAGTGTCACTGGTACCACTCACGGAGCTAGACCAGGGGACTCAGAACCAGATGCCGCTCTCCGTTAACGAGTTATACCACAGGTGATTGGCAGCTATGCTGCATGTGAGCACTGAACTTGTAAATATGAATATTTCATTGCGTTCGCTTCTTCATTATGGATTTACACCGCATCATTGCATCAATAATATATGTCTTAGATCTGATATAATAGATTCTCAGTGTCATTTTACCATATATTATCATTTTTAACCGCATCAACATATATAGGGAAAACTGAATACTTTACAATTGATAATTATTAATTAAGATGTAAGACGTGTCAAAGCAGATGTTGATACTTCTTATCACGGGAATATTTTGATAACATTTCGGCGTTATGCAATGAACCTTATCGTATCCTAGTAAAAATCCCCTAGCATCGGTAAGCCATCATGCATGTAGACTACCCTATCTATCTCAAGGAAGTGAGAGGAAAAGGTTTTGCTGATGGATGTTCCGCTCCAGGTCAAATACACACTGCTCCATAACATCAGTCAGTTCTCTCATCTGCAGGGAAACTCTCTCACTCTCACACCGTATACCGTCCAGCTTGGCGATTCCCGTCTGGAAATCCACACTCCGGTATTTCCTCCCCAGCTTGCCCACCTCTCCACCTCCCTCCTCCTCCGTCCAGTCACTGACCATGACACAGTCTGACAAGTCGCCCAATCCGGCGGAGAGGTCTCTGTTCGTCTGACAGAGTCCCTCGTACTGCTTGAGGAGGAGTCGGGAGAGAGTGTTGAGGATACGTTCTCGGTGCAGGTGTAGAGTTGTGAGTCGGCCCTTCGGTGTCATGCCAGCTAGCGTCTGTTCCAGCGCACTGCCGAGTTGATCTTTGGGAACTCCCATTTGTTTCAACCTGAGCGATAATGTCTGGCGATAATGTTGTCTGGCGATTATCAAGCCGCGAAGAAAAAGTTATTATCTGAGATTAAGTTTGCACGCGCAACCAAATTCTCGGCCGAGTCTATCATCGGTCGACAAGGAAAATGATGGTGTGCCTCACTGTGTATGGTCATGATATTGGCACTATGATTTGGTGCAGTGGATTATGGAATGTTATGGGTTACCTCTTCTTGATGATCTTCTTGAGTTCCTCCTTGCTGAGGTAGCCACAGTTTGGTATTGCATCATTGGTTGCTTGTTGCACTGCTTTTTGTAGTCTCTCCGCGTCCTGAAGAGATAAGGTAGAGATAAGCACCACATAACATCACGCGCTATTACACAACATCACGCGCTATTCACAGTCAATACCACGCGTGATTCACACACACACAACAGCACGCGTGATTCACATTCAACACCACCCGTGATTCGCATATCACCACACGGGTAGATTCACACACAACATCACGCGTGATTCACACTTAACACCACGCGTGATTCATACACAACATCACGCGTGATTCACACTTAACACCACGCGTGATGATTCACACTTAACACCACGCGTGATTCACACACAACATCATGCATGATTCGCATATCACCACGCGTGATTCGCATATCACCACGCGTGATGATTCACACAACACCACGGCTCACGCGTTATTCCCTTGCTATTCCCTTATTACGTGATTTTTCACTCACGCTCGGTTCAGGGAGTTCTTCACTGGGCGACGTTGATCCACGCGCATTTCTTATCGAGTGTGGGGTGTTGCACTTGATGGGTGAAGATCGGGCAGGTTTAGTATGTTTTGGTGTCTGGGTTCTGGTGACCGTGCCATAGGGTCGTGCTGACCATCCCGTCATGTCTTGCCGTTGTCTGTTCAGTAGGTAGAGAGAGTGGTAAGGATTATAGAACATATTGTGTGACGTTAACGAGAGCACAAAGCCAATGTGATGCAGTAGCTTCGATTCGCACCTTCATTATTATTAATATTGGCGGAATATAGTGATCCTATTGGCTGTCCTTTACTGTAATATAGTGCTCACATTTTCACATAATGAGCACGATGTTATGCGAATTGCGAATGCATACTGCATAGTAGAATAATTTGGATTTTATTATCATATGTTAAACATGAGCGATTCTGAGGGCTGGTACGCTGTGCGCGCGTGTTGGTGGGAAGTATACAGCAAGCGCACCACGCATCATACCAGTTCAGCAGCGAGGACTATATGTGATAGCAACTGTAAACAGCTTGCACCTATACAATAGAGCTGTATCACACATTACGATAGATGGGATCATTACAATGAGACATCCAGGTAGTAGCAACAATGAGAACATAGTTGTGGAATCGTACTAAAAATCGTGTACAGAATATATCTATATCAACAACATTGCTGTTGTATAAGAGTATGTACTGTTATATGTGACGTGTAAAGGATCTTTTGTTTTGTGTTTGTATGTCAAGTTTTATGAAGCATCTAACCACGACATGACGTGCAGCTCATCAAATCACTCCTGTTCAGTCACGTGACACACGACACGTTCGTTCTCTAGGATACTCTGCACGCCATGTACAACTATCTCTCCCCTCGATAACAGCATCCCTCTCTCTCAGGACTCGACCCTATCACATAGCGAACAGTTACGGGTTGTTCCGAAGCATGACTGGGGTCGGGGGTCGACCTGAGGTGATAGATCACGTTGTTATATAATCACGTTGTAATCGTTGTTTATAATTGCGATGAAACTCACGGATGCGCTAACTTATAACATGTCTGCACGCAACACTGCAGTCTGTACTTCTTGCAGGTGGTTCTGGAAGGTTCTCACAAGCACGATTCAGGGTGGCAGGAGTATGAGTTCCTGTACAAGCCTGGGAATGTCGCCAAGCGTCCACCTGTAAGTTGTCGCATTAGTACATTGACAAGTACCATGACAAGTACCATGACAAGTAGGTACCATGACAAGTACCATGACTAGTACCATGACAAGTACCATGACTAGTACCATGACAAGTACCATGACAAGTACCATGACAAGTACCATGCCCTCCCTCAGCTGTTTACAACACGTTATTAGCTACAGACTAGCATGCCATGTTGCCCCATGTAGTAGATGTATAGTTTGCGCGGCTCTGGTTATACTGAGAGTACTATAATTGCAGGTTGTCATCCCCCATCAACCTCGACTAGACTGGCAAATGTGGTTTGCTGCTCTGGGCTCCTACAACTACAACCCCTGGATAATCAACCTGGCATACCAGCTCCTGAACAACAGTACGGACGTTATCAAGCTGTTGGAGAGCAACCCATTCCCCGACACGCCCCCCAAATTTATCCGAGCCTCCAAGTACAGGTACCACTACACTACACTATCTGACAAGACCCGGGATTGGTGGAGGAGGGACACGACGAGGGAGGAGTACTTCCCCCCTCTAGCTCTCTTCCAGCCTACTCTACGGGAATTCCTAGACCATCATGGGTACGGAACTCCGCTTAGAGAGGGTCACGTGAGTACGGGGATTATTCCTTATATGGAAATACTGAGGTCTATCACTGATAGAACGGACCCCGTCGTGTTGATATGGACATTGATCCTCGCAGCTTTTTTACCTCATTTCAAAGCTCTGAGGTTCAGGTTTAGTCTCTTTGGCATTTGATCTTGCTGCATCTTTAGAAATTTGAATTACCAGTGTGTGCCAAAGCTGAGCAGCTGTTAACCTAACCTAGCTGTTAACCTAACCTAGCTGTTAAGTGTTAACCTCGCTTCAATGTGGCTGTTCTGTCATGTAGGGCAGTGAGATAGTGCAGTTCATATCCTCACTTNTGGCATTTGATCTTGCTGCATCTTTAGAAATTTGAATTACCAGTGTGTGCCAAAGCTGAGCAGCTGTTAACCTAACCTAGCTGTTAACCTAACCTAGCTGTTAACCATAAACCACAACTAGCTGTTAACTTCTCCTAGCTATTAACTTCTCCTCGCTGTTAACCTCACCTAGCTGTTAACCTAACCTAGCTGCAATGTGTTAACCTCGCTTCAATGTGGCTGTTCTGTCATGTAGGGCACTGAGAAGATGCAGTTCATATCCTCACTTACAGTCAACCTGATGGGCAACTAATTTTAGGATAGGTTGTTTCAAACGACTCTATTTGATGGACATTTCTCTTTATTTGATCCACGATTTACATTTCACCTTTTTATAAACCGATGTGATATATGATGTATCAAATTATTCCAATATTCACCAATGTTTTGCACCTACCAACTCTATGTATTTTGTCGTGACCTACCCGACAGCAGTAGTTCCCTGTGTTACCTCGAGATTAGCTGCGTACTGTGAGGTTGACGCGCATCTGAACGTCATGTCAATGAGTTTAGACTTTAGAGGTGCTACTCCCTGTACCAGCGACGTCGAGCTTGGGGGGGGGGGGGGGGGGGGGGGGGGGGGGGGGGGGGGGGGGGGGGGNGGGCCCCCCCCCCCTACTAGGGAGCCCCGCCCTGGAGTATTACAGCTCGTTATCGTCACCATGGGAAGCCGCCTTGAAGACCGGGTTATCGTAGATAAGCATGAACACTGAAAACAACGGAAATTGTGCAAAAATGTAAAAAATGAAACTCCCAAATACCGAACGAAATTATGCTTTATATAGTGGCTTATGCACACTTTCAGACAATTTCCCATAATCCCTACGCTGCCGCTCTTTCACTATTAGTATTAGGCCGGCGGTGGTCTTTGTTTCGCCACCCACCCGGTAGTACGTGGGCAGTTGAACACGCTCCAGTTTAATTGATATCTATGTTAAGTTATTGAGTGTGCCCATTGCGCCCGAATAGCTGATGATGCACTATGACTATAATATTTCCCTGTGCTAGCTGTTGTGACCGTCACTATTCGTCCATCTGAAGAAGCATGCCATGACTCCAATACCACTCTCAGCTCCTACTTTACCGTTCTCAACCCCTGCCCCCCACTATACCGTGCTACATTCAACCGCGGTAATCTTACCCGGTCCACATGCTAGTCTGTTGTCGTTTCCATTGTATGTGAGTGGTCTTGCCGACGAGATAGCATTGTACAGGCTGCGTCTCCTCAAGTCTGCCTCACCCAAACTCACTCCCTTCCTGACTATCAAGCAGTGACCTCCATAATCCACATGGTCATACACTATCCAGTTATCATGTGCGATCAATGCCTTGGTTTTGTCGTTATGACCACTGTGATCCAGGTTACCCGATGCATATTGGAGGTTAAGGACGTTGTTAGGCCCTGACCACAGTTCCAGAAACCCACATGGATTAGGGCACGACTCAACTTTGTATATGGAGCTGAATTTATCATTGTAGTTGTTAACGTTGTCTATTTCATCGCCTGCACACACGCTCATCACACCCCCTTGTCTATTCTCATGGACATACAGCTGCCAGTTACCGTCTAAAGCCTTCACACTACTAATGCTATCGTGGAAATTGGGTAGTGTGGTCGCCACAGAATCAATATTCCTCCAAAGTTAAGATCAACGAAAACTCGCAGACCTGAAGTAAAAGTAAATCTAGCATGAAGGAAACTTGGAATTGGATGAAGAATACTGAAAATGATAATAATAATTGTGCTAGAAATGATAATTATGAAAGTAATTGTAGGATTTTACCCTACCGTCGGTGCGCGCGATTTTCAATCCGCCCCGACGGCGGATTTATTTTTTTACGGCGGATTTATCCCTTGCCAGGGATAAAATCCCGCCAGCAAGGGTAGGGTGAAATCCTACAATGAAAGTAATAAAAAGCTGGTGGTGATACTGATACAGAAATAGAATTTATCATGATAATCAACTCACGACTGATTTGATCTGAGCTGGTACCAATGGTTACTTGGGCCACACCAAGAAAAGCAACGATTTTTAGGATCATCATTCAGAGACTATTCTTGTTCACCCATGCAGATCACCAGCGTTTCTATACACTAAATCGGTTATAGGTTCAGGTAACCGTGAACTGGGGTTAACTTTTGTGCAGTTTCACTGGAACTTTGGTACACTGGGGCATCACTGCACCGTTCATCTAATTCTATTATAATAATAATTGCAGACTGCGGTAATACATTTTCAATATCCTTAAGGATAACGCTAGTGGTCTCGCGGTTAAATTAGAGTCGGTCAATGACCTGTCGCCCGATCCCGCCAGCAAGGGTAGGGAACCTGTCGCCCGATGCACCTGCATACCGATTTCCGAGATCAACGGAAAAATTTGAAATTAAATTGACTTAATAATAATTGAGGTTGCCTGGCGATGCTAGGCAAGTGCAAGTCAGAATCCTAGAAATAATAGATAGGTTTGGAAATGGAATTGGATAATCGCTTTATGAATTACTATTAGGACTAGATTGGGAGGGGGCGGAGGATTGAAAATGCAAATGATTTAGCCCCGCTCCTGCACGCGGGTCATAGTATTCATATTAATATTATTGTAATCTGGGAGATTCTCGTGGCATCATGCGCCGTTCTGTCGGTGCCTCTCAGCTTCCTGTCATCCTGTGCATACGTTGGGAGCCCCCTTTACTCTGTGAACTGAGCTCCCTGTAGCACGAGCCGGAATGGCGGGAGTGAGGTTGATCATGGGATAGCTGCGAAATACGGACATATCACTGACACGTGATCACATAGTCATACATTTGCTGAGTTACATCATGATCAAGCACGTATAAGACAGGGGCGTGATACTGGATACTACTTTCTTTGCACCATTGCATGGAAAGTAGTATCACAAGGAGTACTATCAGTATCACAGGGAGTGCGGTTCCCTTCAGCTATGAAAGAAGCCTCCACGACCTTCAGAAGCTGAGTTATACTTATTATTTTCAGGACAAAGGTGATCTAGTCCTACATTCAGTATTTTCAAATTCATGAGAAAACTAAGCGTCAGGGGGCTGAGCGACCGCGACCTTGAGACCACTAATATAAACATGACCATTGCGGTTCTTTTGCGCTAAAAATGAGGTCTTTAGGACCTCCAACAACAGAGTTACAATAACGACGCTACATCATTATCTCATTGCGCTGAGAATGGAAATTCAGTTTTTTCAATTTTATGGCAAAACTAAGCATCGAGGAGCATAATGACCTTATGACAACTAATATAAACATGACCATTGCGGTTATTTTAAGTCTATNCACATAAAGTAAAGGCACTCCAAGAGTCCTCAGTGAAGAATCAAGTTCGGATGAGTTTCTTGGATTCCGATTGATATCTGACATGAACATTGAACGTGCTCTTCAATCGAGGTTACATAATATTTGTTAAAAGCCGCAATTCAACCAAGGGATTTCAGATTGTCTCACCATTGCCACGGTGAAGTCATTTTGCTTTCAGTACTTGAGTTGAATGTATAATGCACAATGTGTTATGTGGTTTTGCTAATAAAAATACATGTTTGGACTTTTTGTATGGCGCCATCACTTTTTCTCGTAGAAAATGGAAAAGTGTTAGTCCTTATGAGTGATTAGCGCGCGACCAAATCGGTCGCGCGCCTAATTAGTCGTAATACCTGTGCCCCTTTCTACGACTTTTCAGTTCACTGAGTAGAACAGGGGCGCGCAACGTGTGCACATTGAATCCGCGCACGACCGTACTTGCGACGCGCCTGTCAGCTTTTATGCTAACCTAACTTTAGCCCTAACCTTAACGGTTAGGGTTAGGGTTAGGGTCAGGGTTAGGGCCGGGTTTGGGTACTATGGTTAGGGTTAGGTTAGGGTTAGGTAAGGGTTAGGTTAGGGTTAGGGTTAGGTTAGCATAAAAGTACGGTCGTGCGCGGATTCAAACGAGGCAGAATACTGAATAGCACGAGCCAAAATTATTTTCGTGATTATTCGGAGAAATTTCAAAATTTTGCCACTCGTACTAAATTCATCGCCCCAATGTTTTGAAAATTCTTATTTCTGTCTTTTTTAAGGTAAAAACAGACATGAATTGAAGTATTTTTAGGCACTGATTTAGAATCACCCCATGTGATACAGGGGAAAAAATCCTACTCTGTAAAGAGGTTAAAATGCGGTTAAGTGGAAACATGTCTCGTCATGTGGCCAAATCAGTTTTTCGCCCTTAACTAGCCAGAGAAGCATTTTTGCCCTTCATCACATGGGGTGATTCGGAATCAGCACCTGAAAAGACATTGATTCATGTCTGTTTTACCCAAAAAGAGATAAAATAAGAATTTTCAAAAGATTAGGGTGATGAATTTAGTACAAGTGGGTTACTTTATTATAACAGGGAGAAATGCTGATGAAAAACTTAGTTATATCATGGTTAGATTTACACTCTACAGGCAGGCAAGAACTTAAGTAAAAACTTCATATCTCAGCTTCTATCGGGAGTTTCTGGATAAAATTTGGAGATGTTTTAGGCATTGGCAACAATTTTGCAAAAAAATCAAGTCCATACATCAAAAATGTTGAATCTCTGTTTCGAAACCTCAAAGATTAGATCTCTACTGCGTCATGTTGGCCACATACATTGCCTGCAATGTTTTCGAAATTTCATTGAGATTGCTCAAAAGGCGGCTGAAATATATACATTATATGCCAACTCAAACATACAAATACATATGAATTATGAGCTGATAAAGTTGCCAACATCCTTCGAAACAAATTTTATCAGTTTTAAATTATTATTATTTTCTGCTCAAACATGTTAACTTCATATTATCTATTTGATTTTCAGGAAGCTGCCATTTGACAACATGACCCAGGCTGTTATATTAACAATAAGTGATTCTTGCTCAGCTGGATTTACCAAGGACACATCGGGGCCACAGATATATTCCATGTTATCAAAATGGAGAGCTGATGTTACCATAGATATGCTGTGTGTTGCTGATGATGTCTCTAAAATTCAGTGCGCCCTACATGCAATGATTGAGAAGACTAGGGCACTAAGTGGGGCGCATTTGTTCATTTCAACAGGAGGAACAGGGCTTTCCCCAAATGATGTTACAGTTAAAGCGATTGCTCCACTCTTAGATAAGCAAGCTACAGGTATCATGTCAAGCATTGTCAGCAAGTGTGCTGAGAAGACCTCATTTGCCATGCTCTCCAATCCACTCATTGGTATCAAAGGTAATTTGTTGATTATCTGTTTGCCTGGATCAAAAAAAGCTGTGATAGAATACTTTGAGTTAATATTGCCCCTGATGGATCATATTCTTGATTTAATTGGACGAAAAGAAGACTCTGTAGCCATATTTCATGATAGCCTTGCAAAAAGCAGTCACCAATGTCCTCACAAGACCTCAAACATCATAAGGAACAACTGTGAAAAGAAAGTTGCTTTCAGGGACCGTCAGTCACGGTGGCCAATGGTTTCTGTGACAGATGCACTAGGCTTGATCATACATGCTGCCACGGAGAAGCAAGACAGAGTGATAACATTACCCATTCTTATCAATTCAAGTTGCCCAATAAAGATGCTTCAATCAGCTCATGGTCATATCTTAGCCTGTGAAATAATAGCCAGGGAAAATGTTCCAAATTACAGAGCCAGTATTAAAGATGGTTATGCAGTTGTTTCAAGTGATGGCTCTGGAGAATTCAAAGTCATGGCTGTCTCAAAAATGGGAGAAAACAATAGCAGTATTGTTTTGAGCGGGACGGTTTCAAGAGTTACAACTGGAGGTATGGTCCCACTGGGTGCAGATGCAGTGGTGCAAGTTGAGGATACTGAATTAGTCTCTGCAACATCTGACGGAGAGGAAGATCATATCAGAGTTTTGAAAACAGTTCCTCCAGGCACTGATATACGACCTGTTGGATCTGATATATCCCAGGGGGATATACTTCTGCCTGCTAAATGTCAGCTCCAAGCTGCTGAAATTGGGCTACTCGCTTCTCAAGGTATTGAGAATGTCAAGGTATTTGACAAACCGAAGATAGCATTGTTGAGCTCTGGTGACGAACTAGTGAAGGAAGCTGGGGTGTCAATAGGGGCAGGACAAGTAAGGGACAGTAATAACCCCGCACTTTGCCATGTTATCAGAGAAGATGGCTATTCAGTGTCCTTTACCTCGCATCTGGAAGACACACTTGAAGGTACAATAGCAGGGTTGAAGGCCGCGTTTCTGGATTCTGATATTGTTATAAGCTCAGGCGGTGTTTCTATGGGGGAGAGCGATCACATAAAGGAAGCTCTGTCCCAAATAGGGGCCAAAATACACTTTGGAAGAGTTCACATGAAACCGGGCAAACCCAGCACATTCGCAACACTGCCAGATGGTAAGCTGTACTTTGGTTTGCCTGGTAACCCTGTAAGTGCCATGGTGACGTACAAACTGTTTGTGCTGCCAGCTCTCAGAGTGTACGAGGGTAGGGACCCTGAACCTAACACTATCAGAGTCTCTCTCCCCGAGACAAGGACTCTTGATCCCCGGCCAGAGTATATCAGGGCAGTGTATGATCGGGGAACTATTCGTCTGACGGGCGGTCAGTGCAGTAGCAGACTGCTCAGCATGAGGAGCGCTAACATCCTCCTCAAGCTACCACCTAAAACTGAGTCCCTCACTTGTGTTCAAGCAGGAACCTATGTGGAGGCAATGGTTATAGGAAAACTCTGATGTCCTTCGTGGACATTTTTAGTCAATATTAATCATAGATCAGATTAGATTTGGTATGTATATAGAGGATTAATTATTTTTATACATTTTTGTACATTTATTAATGACTAAGTTTCATATTCGCTTTTCTTCTGATGATTTGTGCCTTTGTTGAAAAATACTTAGGTAATGCGTCAATTGAACCACTTACTAACTCATTCCTATTAGAGAGATGAAGAGGAGTTCTCCAAATCAATACATGGTTAGTTTTGCCCTTCTATCCTTAGATCAAGGTTAAACTGCTAAGTGCTATAAGAAATTTAATGTACAATGTGATTTTAAAACGTGACGTGATCTAAAGTGATTATTGCGTCAGGAAGAGTTCAACTATCTAGCTGAACGGTTGAGCAATGGAAAAGAGACGGTTGATATGATGTCCGAATTCTGGCAGAAATTTGCGTATATAGAGTACCAGTATGCCAAGAGGTTAGGATTGACCAATGTTTAGCTTGCCTCTTCTATCCCATTTTCAATTCACTGCTTCATCCACCACTCAAATGTTTCAGTATTGCTCAGCTGTGCAATAGTCGCCAGGGAAAGCTGCAGAAAATATTCACGGAAAAGACGACTGAGTATTTCAGGTTATATCATTACTTTTACCTATGTGTGCTGATATTCATGCCACTCAATATTATCAAGACATGAAACATTGCTCATTTTCAATTAATTATCACTCATTAGTCACGCAATTATCCCATGCGTGACTCTATGAGTTGTCACACTTGGAATAGAGTCGGATAGTAAGCAACATTATAACTACAGCATGCACCCACTTCAGACCACTGCAAAGTGTTTGGGGAGCTATGATAGAGGACCTACTGGGTTATGCAGAGGCACATCTAAATGTCGCCTACACTTTACAAAGAGAAGTCAAGCCTGCAATTGTTACTTTCAGTCAAGAGGAGCTTTCAAAACAGGTTTAAAACATGTTTCTATGAGACTTGTGCCCTGACGTGTCGTTAATAACTTAATAAGTTTAACTTAACTAAAGTTATGTGATCCCAGGATAATCTTATCATGACCGCATGGCGCATCATACCAACTGCTGTTATCCAATCAAATCCCAGTTGGGCTCAGAATAAGATGTAACTTTCAGCAAAAAGTAGTATTCTATTTTGTTTTTTATCGTCTGTAGCTTGGAACTTGGAAGATGGTTTGATTCCCCAGATGAAAATAGCGATAAAAAGTGCTATGTCCATCACAGAAGGGTCTTCTTGAAATGTAACGCGCCGATTATATTGACATCTCCTGTGATGGAGTTAGCGCGCACGACACAACATATTGCATTGTTTCGGACTGGTGCGCGCAAGTTATGTAAACTCGTTGTCCTATTTGGGTGAAATTCAGGTAACACGTCTTATTATCATTGAAAAACAAAGACGAAAATTAAACACAATGTTCTCTGTATCAGATGAGCGTAGGTACAAATGTACAGTGTATATCAACGGCTCAAATTATAGCATAGCCTTCTGTGTTTTCACTAGTTTATAAACTACTATAATTCTACTTAGTTTAAATTCTACTTTCACGTTTTATAGGTTCATTAAATGAACTTCACTCTGAACTGCAGGTCGAGGTGGTTGCCCATGGAAAGAAAGTGATGGCAAGTCTCAAAGAAGATCAAAGCAAATTGGACATGGTAGTGCTCTGATTTGATGATCATAATTTCGTATTCGATGGTTTTCTGTCAGGCGCTGTATTAAATTCTAACTCAGGAACGGAGAAAAGTATACAAGACCATTCTTTCTGATACATCAGGTAAGTTAGCTGATTATTCCACCTTCATTCATTACAATGAGACTTGTTACGAGTCTGACGATTGTTCGTGAGACTGATCGTTGACGCAAACAATTTTCAGAAGAAATGAAAGAAATAAAGGACGATGTTATGGTTTGTTCCGATAGCTGTGCACCAGTATGATGCTTGCTCCCTGTGTGTGTGTATGTTGTGACACACATGCCCTCAGGATAATCAGAATAAGACTAAGCAGTTACAGAAGCTCTGGATTCGGAGTCGAGATGCACATGCCCATGCCTTCAATGTTACCATGCCATCAATACTAGAGGTAATATAACTAGATGTATTGCTACCACTGGCTACTGTTAGGTAACTCTGTAGACCACTGTAGAAACCCCTTAATAGACACACTCTTCAACACTGTAAAGTGTACAATATATGGTGTAGGATCATTGTTATCAGAACCCCCACCCCCTTATTGTGAGTTTTTTTGGGGGGGTCCGTGGAAAATAGCTCACTGCATTCGTATATGTAATATTGCATTGCATATAGACACACTGTTATACCTCCACTTATAATAGGAGCTGAACAATACATCCGTGAAGCGAGTGGAAACAGTGTGTCAGAGTGTGGGACATTTCACTTCCCTCGTGGAGTCCACCTCCACATCATTCAGCACTACTGCCTCTGCACTACTCGCAGCTCAGACAGATCTACAGGGAGGTGAGGGCACTCCCAGTAATTATCTCGCGTACATAAAGTGATTAAAATATGGCCCATCCTATTTAATCCCCCCAGCGCTATGAGCTATCATTCAAATCCCTATATCATTATCACTATGATCTACTCACCACCACTACATTGTACGTCATAGTACGNGTTTTTCTACCACCTTGCAAAAAATCCCGGTGTTTCAACTCCCCTCGGTTGAGATAAACGCAGACAGGCTTGAACTGCCTCTTTCCTTTATATTATAGATTGCATTGTATATAGACACACTGCAGTACCTTCACTTATAATAGGAGCTGAACAATACATCCGTGAAGCGAGTGGAAACAGTGTGCCAGAGTGTGGGACATTTCACTTCCCTCGTGGAGTCCACCTCCACATCATTCAGCACTACTGCCTCCGCACTACTCGCAGCTCAGACAGATCTACAGGGAGGTGAGGGCACTCCCAGTAATTATCTCACGTACATAAAGTGATCAAAATATGGCCCATCCTATTTAATCCCCCTGTATTACCAATAACCTGTTGTAGCGCTATGAGCTATCATTCAAATCCCTATATCATTATCACTATGATCCACTCACCACCACTACATTGTACGTCATAGTACGCTACTCGATGGAGTGTGAGTGTCCCGAGCCCCCTGGAGACCTGCAACTCAACATGTCACGATCGGATATGCAGGAGTTCTGTAAGACACCAGCCTCCAAATTCCTCAACAACATTCAGGCAAGAAAATGATGGTAGGAATGTTATACGGTGTTTTGGGTTCAGTCGGTAAATTGAGCTTTTATTGAATCGTTGGGGCATGCCTATTGATTACAGTTAGCCGTTCCCCTACATGATATAATGACACACTGACCCACTGACAAATGACACACTGACACACTGACACACTGACACACTGACAAATGACACACTGACACACTGACACACTGACAAATACACTGACACACACAGACACACACACAAACACACAGAGACACA
>CAMPET010000186.1:94471-107324 GCA_946803715.1 Beroe ovata | reverse complement strand
ACTGACAAATGACACACTGACAAATGACACACTGACACACTGAGAAATGACCCACTGACAAATGACACACTGACACACGCATCTTGCTCCAGGATAAGATGTTCGCCACCAACATGAGCTCGATGTTCCTCAAGCGCCAGAGCTCCGAGGACAACCCGCTCCGTGACATATCACAGAAAGTGACAAACATGTGGACCAACATACGGACGAGGACACTATCGGGAAACATTGTGGTGGACCCGGCTGCTGCACCACCACCAGGTTTGTAATTAGAGAGAGGAATGTGGACTGTGGATTTACTTCTCACCAGGGATGAGACCGCCATTAGCTACTCTAGAATCTTATAGTGAATGAATCAGTTGAATTCACGTGGTAAATTTGGAGTTTTGAATAATATGTACAGGAGAAGAGTCAGTGGATGACATATTGCTCGATCCTGAGGATGATATCATATTGGATGCCGGAACTGTTAGAGGTATTCTTACATCAGAATTATTCCTTCGCGATCAGAATAATTCTCGAAATTTGCAGAATATTTGCTATAATGTGGTATATTTATCAGTAGCTTTACAGCAGCCAATGTGCAGGTAAATCAGCGTTGGAAGAAGAGCAGGAAGAACAAGAGGAAGTCACCACGGGTGAGGGATGTGGTGAGGGAAGCCATGTTGGTGAAGGTGGTGAGGTGGCACCTCTACAGGGTGGTCCGGAGAGTAGTGGTGGCGTACACTCTCCCTCGAGTGAGGAGAATAGTGGGGTTATCATTGACAAAGACATGATAATCTCCATATCCAATGATCCAGGTTTGACGATAAACGGGGTTTTGAGGTTGCATGTGCGCGGCGCGCGCGGCGCGGCGGCCAGGTTATTATAGACAGAGTATTGATAACTGAATAAACAAACTTCCTTACGTAGAGGAAATAACAATTTATCATTCTATTATTTGCTTAACATATCACATGATATTTCACTGATATCAATCATCATCCATGGGTTTTCAAAAAGTCGATATTTTGTAGTAGGAGCTAAAACCCAGCCGATGATCACAATTACTATCGGAGTTAGAAGCTGTCGACAGCCATTTCACAGAAGAAGGGAAGGTTTAGATTACAGTTGGTGTTCCACCAAGCTCCCTCATCCACTGTATCCTCATCAGCATGGCTCTCTGACCATGTTTTGTGGAAGTATACAACACACTTGCCGTCCATGCCCACATCGTTACCGAATGAGGGTTGTTTCTTCTCCCAGTCCGATAGCCCGATTTTGACCTCGTTCCCCTCATCCCACAACCAAGCATCTCCCTCTGCGTTCATCTTCACGTTGATCCACGCCCAGTTATCGTAATACGTGATTACCTCGTCCCAATTCTGTCCGCCAAAGTGATCGTCCATGTCGCCAAGAACGGAATCTATCTTTGCCTTCGCTCCCGAGCTCTCTATAAGATTGTCAAAGAATTCCCTATCGGTTGGGGATCCGGAAATGAGTTTTTCGGGCGTGGCCAGCCTACCGTTCTGATTGGTGCACTCTTTCCTAGCCTCGTGATAGGAGACAGGCCCGGCAAAGTACTTGTAGCAGTTCTTGTCATGTTTCTGCCACCCTGCATCACAGTCATTAGCTCTCTTCTCCAGGATTGTACCACCGCACTGCATTTCCTCCATTTCCTGCATCACAGCAGCACACTCCTCACTCCTCACTGCCCTCCTGCCCCAGCTGCCGCACTCAGCCGCTCTTCTCCTCACTAGCCCCTCACACTCACCCCTCCTCTTCCTCTCCAACACCTCACTACAGTCCTCCTCCTCCTGAGCGAACTCACAGGGTGAGGAAGTACCCCTCCTACACAGCTGCTCCGCCAGGAAACTGCACTCCGCCTCCCGTTTCCTCACCTCCGCCACGGAGTCGCCACACCCTTGTTCGGAGCGGGCACACAACAACTCCTCTCTGTAGGTGAGGAGGCCCTCCTGTCTGTACTCCAGCGCACAAGCACCGTCCGAGTAGCAATCGTAGCTAGCCTCACCGAGCACGCTTCGCCGCTCTCTCAGCGCTCTTTGGAGCTGGACAAGCAAACAGGGGTTAGTGTTCTACTTAGGCAACATCTGTTGGAAAAAGGCGAGGGTTCGAAAACTGTAGGGTATGTTATCGAAAAGTGTGGAAATTGTATAGAAATCTTTATCATTCTACACTCACTTTAACAAATGTCTCCAACATATTTTCACCGTCAGATGCAGTCGCTATCCCGGTAGTAGCCAGGAATAGGACCACGGAAATGAGCATTGTGTCCGGGAAAAATCCAAAATATCTGAGAAAATGTACTCAACTACACTCACACACTCACGCGTACATCAAAACCCTATAGTGTGCTGAACAGTGATCAGGAGCGCTATACCGACGTTATTGGGTGTGGTGTGTGATCTGCACGTGCGTGTAACGTGATTTCCACGTGCGCGCGCATTGTGGAGGGTGTGACCCTGTTGGGTATGTTCGACAATGTGGTCGAGTGGGTTGGAAAGTACGAGTTTAGTGAGCGGTAGAGTACCACCACTTTCGAAGGCTTCACTCTATAATAAGTGCTGTTTTAAAACCAAAATTGATCTCGGAAAATCATGGTGTAATGACGTTTTCCATGTAAGTCCACCGTTTTATCAGTATTGTGAATAATAGTGTCTGTGTTCTCAACAGACACATCACGGTGTGGTCCAGTGTACTGTGAGACAACACTGTACACTGTATAGGTACAGTGTAACTGAAACACTGCTGTACAACAACTCCCAAAGAGTAGATAGCATGATATCAACACGATCCAAACTGCCCAACCACCAAGCCACCATGGGTCGACCGGGGACGAAATTTGGCCGGGGCCGGGGCCGGGACCAAGTTGAATCAGCCGGGGCCGGGACTAACCGGGATTTTGGAATTTTAGCAAGGCCGGGGCCGGGGCCGGGATTGGCTAAAAATTGCCGGGGCCGGGACCGGGGCCGGGATTTTTTCAATCTAATTTTGAAAATTTTTGAAAGTTCCCCGAAACTCTTACCAATGTGACCTAGCTTCTAGGCCAACCTAGAACGCAGCTAGAAGCGACACAATAAAACTACAACAATGAACTGCAAGGATCATAAAAAACTTGTGTACACTGCGACAATTTANCACACACACTCACACACACACACACACTCATACACACACATTGACGACGCAGTATAATTTAAGTATGCCCCGTATTTCAGATGCTGTTGACGATTATGTGGTGGTCAGTGACTAGCAACATGTGACAGTGTGGTGTATTATAATAGTGAGGTGGTGCAGGAGAATCACCTGAACCAGTGAGAACTGGTTCAAAAACTGGTATCTTTTCTTGACTTCCTGTTGTGACTGGTCCTGTTCTCATTGCTGGACTCAGCCAGTGATATATGCAAACTCGCTACAAAGGACTACTGCACGCTGTACACTATACACTGTCCTCGAATCTTTACTGACACTGTGTCACTCTTATGAAAACAGTGCTCTAGTTTGGCTGGATAGATCAAGGAGTGCGGTGATAGTTCAGTAACACACATTGAACAGTGTACTCCATGTGGAAATGAACCTGTACAGGACCTGCACTGCAGAAGTGTTCTGTTCGTCAATTTGAACATTCAATTGTAGTAAATCATTATGCATGTTCACTGCTCTCAGAGGCAGTGACGATACTTTTCGATGATTTTGGAAGGATTCTAGGATTTTGACGGCATCCTTTTCAACATAAACATATCATTTTTCGTTTTCTTGGGACAGTGCATGAAAGCTCATTCAATTGAGACAGAGAATCACTACTTCAGCGAAGGAATGCGAAGGAAGAGTGTTATCAGTCACCTTCTTTGTATCCACTCAATAATCCTCGTACCTCTCCTCTCGAGGTACGAGGATTATTTCATACAATGAGATATTGCTGCTGCAGTTGAGAATATACCTCGGCATGAACTGCTGATAATCACAACCTGCATAAGACTGGCGCCTGGCCATCAACGGACTGATGGCCAAATTACACAAATGATATGTATCATCCCGCAAAATTATATGTTGTTAACGTCCTGCGTGCTGGCCTCGGAAATCAGTTCAACTTCATATCTCGACTATCAATGTGATATCTTGATGGAATGTCCAACTCAATAAAATACGCTCCCAGCTCTTCGCTCCCCATCCCCATTCTCCATTGATTGAAACAGAATGACTCCAGTAGCAGAATTTTCTAACTCAATGGATCAATTCCCCAGACATGTGTAGCTCAAGTTTTATTTGTAGGACTTAAAATTTTGCCCTGTGATCATACAACTGTGAATCGAAAACTTAGATAATAATTCACTTTCAGATAATTATAATTTATTCCCTTTATTAAATGGTTTGTGCTTTTAGCAAGCTGCTTTTTGAAAAGTCTTTTTAATGTTTTTGAACAAACAACTGAATTTATGAATATGAGTTTGAGTGTGAAAAGATTTCCATGGACTACTATAGTACTTTTGCACTATCTGACTACTTTGAATTGCAACTGTATTAGAACAGAATACAATCCCCATTTTAAAAGCTCTCCGAGCGGAATACCACGTTTATATTATTGATTTCTGTGTACGAGTTGCTTTCTAAGTACAAAAATGGATAGCTTCATACCATTATTATAGTAGCCCGATAGTAGCTTTGATTTTTTTCGGTTGTATGAAATATCGTAAACTATTAATGAAAATGAATAATTTTATGCGGAATGAATGTATTGATAGCATCTAATATGCATGTGTGGTTTGTAAATTTGCATGTTTATTTTCGATGTGAAAATTGTGATTTTATCATATAAAGTTGTATAAACGTTGTTTATTATACATGTCCGACTGATAATTGATATTATAAATTCTGCATTCTATCAAAGTGCCACAAACTGATGTTCAAGTACAGCAACAACTATCATTTTGTGGAATTTGAAAAGTTGTTTGACACCATTCTACTTTCCTCTCCTTGACTGTGACACCCTTTCATTTCCTCTCTTCTTGACACCATTTTATTTCCTCTCTTCTTGACACCATTCTACTTTACAGATACACCTCAGACATGTTCCCACGTTGCGTTACCCAAACTTTCTACCACTTTTCAGTTCACAGAGTAAAGTAGGGGCGCGCAACGTGTGCACACCTCAGACACCATTCTTATCCTGTCCTGTCTTGACAGCTGCCACGCATCTTCTCTTCTGACATAAGCTTGATATTGTCAAATGTTCTTTATAAATGTTCTTTTTAGGTCAAGCACCATGTCGCATGGGAGAACGTGGAATCTTGGTAAAGAAGATCAGTGATACAATGTTTCGCTGATCATACATCTGATCCGGTGCACGCGTTACCGGTTGCAGACTATACCTATGAGTATGTGGACTGCAGACCATCGTCAACCAAGGTAGGAGTAGGAAAATTTCATGCTCGCGAAACCAGGGTCTATAATAATCGACAGGGTACTAGGGTTGTTCATGACAGGGTAGTTCATGACAGAATTTCTGTTTGATCTTGGCAGTGAAGATTCAAGTATTGCACAAAATAGACTTGCTGGTCTCACGAGAGTGGTTGTGCGGGACAGTGAAATTTACACTTAATTACAGTCAAAGTACAGTGGTAGCGCGATATTCTATTGATAGCGCACTATTCTAGGTTGACTCATTTGTTGATGTTAAAAAATTAGTGTTGCTATAAAAATTAGTGTTACTATAATTATAAAAATTAGTGTAACGATTGAGTATTGGTTTGAGATGATTCTGAGGTCGCATGTTAATGTTAAAAACGTGACAGAATTTTAAGTTTAAATTTGGGTAACCGATAAACATAGAAGCCGAGGTTTTATATGCATTAGTAACATTCGAAAGGGTAAAGTTTTTATTATTTTTCTAAGCTTCCCCGACTTCATTCCTGAATTGTGCCCTAAGTGAAAGTCCGAACTCGTATTCAGTAGGCTGATTTAGCAGATTGCGATGGGTATGCGGGAACTCCTCATGGTAGCTGCTCTAATCCTAATGATCAACCCAATCTCCCCACTGATCTGTCAAGAGTGCGGTGTTGAAGTAGTTTCGGTATTTGGTGTCACTACGATAGACACTCATGCAGGGGAGTGTCACGAGGTGGTGTGCACTGACACACAGGATGCGTGTGTCACAGGGTACGCCCAAGTGCTGCTCGGGGGCAGAAATGTAGAACTAGATCAATATGTTAATTTGCACTCGTTCAAGAAATGCGGCCCTTCGGATTACGGATGTGATACTCTCAAAGCAGAATACATGAAAGAAGGTCTGTCAGCCCTGGTCAAAGATCTAACCGTGGATATCAAGAGTTGCAGGATAGAAACTTGTAGCGACAGTGATAACTGCAATGACCAAGATCCAGATAAGTTCAACCCGGACGGACCTCTGCACCAGATAGAGTGCTACACGTGTGAAAAGACCACGGTAGACGGGGTCAGCGCTACAGAGGACAACCACGAGTGCAGTAGGGTCACCAGCTGCCCCCTGGGCGTTGCCTCGTGCATACTCATAGCGGGAAACGCAGTGACGATCACTGCTGACGGGAAGGTTAACAACACCGAGTACAGGAAGGGATGTGCGTCGAATTTTGGGTTGGTCTGCAAAATGATGGAACTTACCATACTTGATGCGGGTGGTAACGGTGGGGAATTGGTATCGTGCAGTTCACACACGTGTCAGGGTAATCTGTGCAACAACCAAACAGCCGAGGAAACGCGCAGACTGGTGGGATTCTCAACTGGTGGTGCCGGGCTGCATGATGAGTCAGTTGACTCAACTTCAGCTACTATCATAGTTCAGGTTCTTGGGCTTGTGTGTGCGCTAGTAATCACGCTGGTTATTATGGCAGTGTACTGCAGGTTTTTCACTTTCAGCTGTGAGAACTGCCGCATGGACTTTGCAGTTGTGTGATTTGAACCACTATCATGACAATAACACGATAGTGGACCATGATTCATGGCCCACATTGATAGAGGACATCAATAATAGACAATGACATGCGTTTGAAAATGGGGTTGATATCGATTATAGCTTGAATTATATTCACTAAGGTGCAGTTTTTATAAGCCTCGAGCAGAAGTAATTGGCACTTGCCTAAAATTCGGAGTTCGCGGCTTGCGCAATATTTCACTTTAAAAGAAGGTGCTATTTCAATTAGAGTAGCATTGAACTATTTGTGGTATCTGACTACACAGCGTAATGACATTATGAAGTTCCAATTGCTGACATAATGCCACCTGAAGTGAGACGCCACTGACTTTGGCCGTCTTCAGACACTGGTTTTCGTGCTAAGTGTGTGTATGTGTGCATTTGTGTACATGAATTTGTGTGTGTGTGTGTATTTGTGTGTGTCTGTGTCTGTGCATCATTGTCTGCGAACCAGCTGTCTATGATCAAAGTGACATGACTATGAAATGTGTTCACATCAAGTAGGGATATATTGAATGAACTGATTGTAACGACATGTAAACGCGTTGCAGGACCACGCCCCACGATCAGTTGTTTACAGCGATATGGTCGAGAGAGTGACAGGAAAAGAATAGATGTGCAGTCCTGATCTGCTGTATCTCTGCTGATCATCATGACTCTTTAGATCAGGTATGGGAGGTTCCTCTGGTGTGTAATTATAACCATGGTGCTGAACTGATTAACTAAATATCCGTTATTGCTGGAGTAAAATTTGATTCTGTCACAGAAAAAATCATGATGCTTTTATCACTCATCTTTCATGCATGAAATTTGAACAATATTCAAATTGAATGACTCTCTCGGGACGACCAAATTAAGATGCTGCAAAACAATCGTAGTACAGAGAAGATTCAACTCACTGATAATATGTTGCAACGATAACGTTAAAATATAAATACATCTTTCACCCAGTTCTCTGATAATCACTAAAATCATATCCTCTTGCAAAACCACATGCACCACACACACGTTATACGGTGTGTTCATTTGTCTGTGCTATACAATCCAGTCAAAAAGAAATGGAGAACTTTTCATCTCTACAGCACAATTACTCCACTCTGAAACCAAACATCACGTATGTGAACCTGCATACTTTCGAGTATATATGTGCTGCTGCACCCTGATAATTGAAACACCCTGACACACATAATGATGTACTCTGCGTGTGTCAGGTTATGGCAGCTAACTGACAGCTCACCAGCAACGCTGAAGTGATCAGCAACTTGTGTAGAAATATCGGGATATCATTATATTAGAGTGTTAATCGGGATCCCAAACTTGTATTGGCATCCTATCCGAAACAGAGTAAGACTTAAAGTTAACTTTCATAAGTTTAAGTCAAGCAACAGGCTAAAATAAAAACTTGGTTGAAATTTGCACTAAAATTTTTACTTATGTTAATTCATGTCTGTTAAGGGAAGGGCACCAAAGAGAAAGTTATCCCTTCACATATTCTGGAAAAATCATATTAGGGATACCGTTCCATAGTGGGATTAGGCTTGACATATAATGCAGTTGTTCAACATAGCTTACCTAACATAGGGGCTCGAAGAACTGCAAAACATGGGCATCTTGAATGAAGCTAGTATTATTAGTACGGAGGCTGGGATGCTGGGCTGGGTGACGATCCAATTCCTTTGTGAAAAGAAAAGTGATTTTGCCAATTGCTATCTCGCTTGCTATCGGAAATGAATGTTTCGGAGGTGGAATTGTGGCAGTTTTTATCTTCACACAGCCCAGTGATTACGCGGTGTTTGCCCACATTGTAAAATGTTATTAAATGTCCAAAACCCACGCACTCAATGATAATGTGTCCACAGCAATATGATGTGTACACAGCAATTACATGAGCAATTAAGGTGGCATGTTCTTCAAAAACTGTTCTACCTGGCTCTACCATATTATGATAATCTAACGCAGATACTGAGTAGATAACTGCTAGCTCTACTGATCATGCGGACGTCTGTTCAGCATTATTACTGTCTCTTCAAATGGAAGAATTGGGAGTTCGTATTATTTACTGCTCATTCCACTGACCATCATCTTCTGTAATCAGCTAGCCCTCTATATTCTCTCTGTCTCCACTCTGTTCCTAGTTCCCCTTGTACAATCTAGCTGTTACCACTCTCTGTTACCACCCACTCTCTGTTCCCATTCCTAGCTGTTCCCATTCCTAGCTGTTCCCAGTCCTAGCTGTTCCCATTCCTAGCTGTTCCCTCTCTTCCTCTATCTGCACTTGCAGGAGTTCACCACGAACTGAGGTAAGATGGACCTCACCAGAGACCCGTCTACAAGATAGAGTGCCACTATCTCCTTGTAACTCGCCTCCTGGCAGCAAATGTCACCCACACCCTCGTTCGGCATGACTTGTGCTATCTTGTGCTTTGCCAGTGCATGTGGTATGAGACCCTTCATATCATCACAAGTTCCTTGACACACCCCGATATCCACTGTCTTGGGTATGATCATCCAGGAGTCCCAGCCAATGTCCGCCAAGTTGAGCTCGAACTTCACCTTCTGGCAGGGGAAAGTGTGGATTTCTAGCGGCGTGACGTCCTTGTACTGGATCCCCGTCTGTGGAGTGTGATCCGGTGTGAAGCCCGTCGTCCCTCTCTTCTTCCTCTCGATGATGTTCGTCACATACGCCAATTCCTGCTTCTTGCTCGTGGTAATCACGATGAATGGTGATGTACAGGCGTTTCCCTCCGATAGTAGATCACGTGCAGAGAAGCCCAGTCTCTTGCCACGTGTGTCATGTGTCACGATTCTGACCCGGAATCTGGGCAGGTTCAGCTGGTCTCTCCTCATGAAGGGTGTCAAGTTGACACTCAGATCGTCGAGGGCTGTGTACTCTGTCGAACCTGCCAGTTCGATAGTCTCGTTGTATATCGGAGAGTTGATCTTCCTGTCGAGGAAAGTGACTGTAACCGTGACCTTGACACGGTCATTTTCAGTCAGGGAGAGGATGTTCTTCAGTTTCTCGTGGGAGGATACAACAAGCTCGGCTTTCAGAACTGTGAGGTGCCGCTCTTTCGACCCCACGTAGAATGTGAAGTCCAGGGTCGAGGTCGTCCAGAACAGTCCTGCGAGGGAAGGGGGAGATCAAAGGAGTGCGCATGTGCACGTGCACAGAGACGCCGCGCACACACACACGTGCACGTGGGAAATGACGTCACCCGCAGCAGAGTGTGACCATGGAACGAGGTTGAACTTCATGCAATATGTAGTGTAGAACATGCCACCCTAAACCAACACATATAGTATGAACTGTGTAATATGTAGACCATTTCAATATCACTCCTTAGGATCTACGCGGGCCTGTAGTTGCTAAGAACAGGTTATTAGGAGTAATTACTTATTACACATGATTATGATTCGTTATTGATGACAAAAATCGCAAATATCTTGACAATGACATTCTGTCTCTCGAAGATTTCACATCTCGATTCCAAGTTCCTAGCCAGGCTTCATCCTGGCGCACCACCCGATTCCTATATTCGGACTCCACTTTTCTTTCAATCTGCGCCCTCCTATATCAGCGTGTTCACATTTCACTTTATAACTGATTTCACGCGACATGCAAATGAAATGGAACTATTATATTTTACACAAATATACAATAAATATTCTGCAGTTTTATGTGCACAATTTGAAGACACACACAAACTCGTGTGATCACCGACACCGACACTCCTTGACGATAATCTTGGGCATGCTCCCGATGATGATCTCGTGTTTGCTCTTGAAGTATAGAGCAGATATCTCCTTGTAGTTGGCGCCCTGGCAACACAGAATCCCCGCGTTTCTTGCAGGATGTAGGTTCTGGAGTAGCTGCTTCACCACAGCATGAGCTATGTTGTTATCTGCGTCTAGACACTGCCCCCCACAGTCCCCTATGTTCACGTCTTTGGGTGTTATCACGAAGTCCCAGCCGATATCATTGAAGTTGATCCACAAATCCTGTCTCCGGCAGTGGTAGCTGATCTTCTCCAGCTCGGTGACGTCACGGTACAGGAGAGGGGTCGGCCAGTTCTTCGCCCGTCTCTTGGTCCTCCTGCTGTTGTCCCCCACCCAGGGCCGGTCCCCGTCCCGAGATCGGACTTGCAGAGACTCTGGGGTGGGGAAGGATGTCTGCATGTCTGTCATCACGTCCACGTCCACCTCATTGGTGTTCACTATAAGGAAGGGAGTGACACATCCATCGTGGAGCAGGAGCTTGGCGGGGAGGTATCCTTTACCCGCTATCCTGATATTCATCATGAACTTGGGCTGGGTGGAGGTGGGCCTGCTCATGTGGCGGATAAAGTGGTCCGTGATGTCCAGGTGGAGAGTCGCGCTGCCGTTGAGCGTTGCTAGGGACGACGTCACGAGGCGCGTGGGTCCCTTCCTCCTGGATCGGGAGTAGAGGCTCACGAGGAGGGTGGTGGTCTCGGGAATATCGTACTGGAGGAGCTTGCTCTGTAACTCCGGCACGGAAATCACATGGAGGAGTACTGCTCCAACTGTGGACTTGAGGGGGATTTCCACCTCATCGAACGAGAAGATGATGCTGGATTTAGAGCGGAGCCTCCCTGAAAGTGGTGTCAAGTTGGTGGAGAATAAGAGTCACGATGATAGCTGGCCCACTCATGTTTCCCCTATCATAGATACTGCTCGTGTGGTGTCAAGCTCGCGCTTCATATTGTTCAGTGGGATATAATTTGTGAACATTCAATGAATCAAGCTGATCATGCACACATAAATCATGCGGCGCAGGTAAATTATAGCATTAGCATGCGCGTCACATCCACTTGCTCTCTAACTTGCTGAGATCGTTCTTTTCAAGATAGTTTTCATAGTTAACATGATCAATGATGATCAGGGATCATTGACCACAGAGACAATTGATTGAAGACGTTTAGCTGTGATCATCAGTGCTATAGACCGTACGGTGTAGGCGATCATCTGCACTCCTATGAAATATACGGCTTCGAGCAATACACGTCACACGGCGCTAGTATTTATGTTGGTGAACTGAGTGAGCAAGCTAGTTGGAATTATATTTGGAAGCACCGATTTTATTCCACTTCCAATAACTGCTATATTGGCAAAAACACACACACACCAATAGAATCATGTCCAATGTCCATGCACATTTACACTTACCGTTACTGGCGAAACTGTGAACTTTGGTTTTCGATGATGTGTTCTCTTGTGAGGCCTCGTACAGATCAACCTGAAACAAACATTGGGAGTCAGTATAAGTAGCCACTACCAACGATAGTATTGACTATTGACTGATTACTTCTTGAAATCACGACTGATTGCGCGCCGCACATCCCCTCCCATAAGAATTAGGGCGTGTCAAGATGTCCGCACCAAGCATCTACAACTTCCGGTCCACCTTGTGCCTTCTGCTCGGGTTTCCCTCACACCTCCCCTCCCTCTATAATGAGACACGTGGCCCCCCAATCTCCTTTGTGCTCACGAATCAGTCACCGTTTGTCTCGGAGTTTTCCCGAAATTTGGCGAAAGTAATTACTTCTCTCCCGGTGTCTGACACAGGAGGGCTATAACAGTGACCACGCAGGCACAGGGACTGCAGTTTATATCGACACAAGTAAAGTACGCAGCGGGCGGCAAATGACAGGGCGCCCACTTTGCGGTACGGGGTGGATCCCTGAACTCCATTGAATGTAGACTCATAGCCTGCAGCAGCCCAATGCTGTTATATCGGGAGAGAAAAGGATACAATTTGGTATCAATATTGCTACATCTTCCCAACCTAGTCAGACTACGAGACGATAGTGATGTGTGTGTGTCTGTGTGTTTGTTTGTGTGTGTGTGTGTGTGTGTGTGTGTGTGTGTGTGTGTGTGTGTGTGAAGAAA
>CAMPET010000186.1:59960-72903 GCA_946803715.1 Beroe ovata | reverse complement strand
GCCCCTATCTCCCTGTCTCCCCCCATTGTAGCTCATGTCTCGGTATCCGCAGCACCTCCAGGCGGTCCTCCTCTCCTAACGGTGGGAAAATGCGCCCGCGCAGCATTCTCCAGTTTGCTAAACGACTGTGGAGTTCTGAGGACGCGACAGGGAGGAAAGTGCTGTGTACAAACTGTAAAACTGATCCTGTTACCATGGATACGCTGTGTAAGAAGTGCTGCAGACGCTCAACCGTGTGTGCACCGTGCTACTCTAGGTGGGTTGTTATTGCGACAGGTCGGTTTGTATCGACCATTGATGGGTAAATGACAGATGATGAGTGATGATATCATTTACCGCACATAAGCCCATAATTCATGAGGTTACGTATTGACTCCACATTTCAGGATTCTGTCGCTGCACCACACTAGATTGGACAGGTTCGGCAGTATGGACGGGTCACTGCCCTCTCTGAACAAGAAGTGTAGTGATTGTGACACCAGCTGCACACCACCAGCTGAACCCACTGTCACAACCTCCCCGGCACACCCACCTAACTTCCCTCCTGGTACAGTCCTGCCTGTCATCCTGGACGAGCAGAGGGGGGAGGGGAAATCCTCGTCAGGTTCTGACTCCGAGTACCAGTCCTGTTCAGAGAACATTCAGCCGGAGTCACCCACTCCGGGAGCGGGTACCATGACAAGACTCGGGTATGCAGCTATTGGTGAGGGATCTGCACACGAGAGGTTGCCATGGAAACACAGACCACTCAGTCGCACACAATCACTCGTTGTGGAGACCAGCTGTTACCATGGTGACACCAGTGCGACACCACTCCGCGCAGCTACCAGTTCAAACAACTGTACAACTCTCACGAGCAGAGCTTTCTCCAGATCTAATACCACCACCTCTACCACTGCACCCGTACAGATGAAAGCACAACTCTTGACACCACTCTCTGACCCGGTGGTGTCAAGAGTTGAGACACCCCGGACAGTTGGCATGGTAACATCAGCTGCATCCACGGTTACCAGGTCTAGGATCGGCAATCCAAACCGTCCCGCTATGATACGGTCACGAGCCATAGAGGAAACTGACGAGACTGTACTCATGGATCATGTTAAGGTGAGTCTATTAATGGGTAGATTCTTGGGCACTGTATATGGGGGGTTTGGGGTTATTGCGTTGTAGTTTCGGGTAATCAATTAACTGCATTGCTTTTATAACTACATAGTACATGGCATATAGTATTCATACAATACGCCCACAAATAATAGAATATTTTGACTTGAAGCAGACATAGCATGTCTTTCCACTAACTTTGTCGAGGATTTAGAAATATTGTCAAAGGTTCTACACTTGTTGCCATGTCTGCATGTCAGTGAAGGGTAGTGGATACTTAGAACTAGCAGGTGAACGTATAACGTACACCTGCGAGTTCTCCGTGTTGTCCATGCTTATGTTTTCCACTCCATTCGCCATCGAATTGTCGCAAAACAAATCAGCGGAGGTCAAACAACTGGTGAGTGCTCAAATACAGTGCCAATGTCGTAAAATGGTGGATTTGTTTCCAAATGCTCCTTCATAAAATTTTTGTTTCGAGTGTGTATCGCGTCAATTCAACTAACGGCTATGCGCGGCTCTAGCCACTCTCGATTGTGATTGAGAAGACAAGAGTTGCACGTGCATATTTAATCCGCGCGCTATAACAGTCAGATCTTGATTGATATGTTCCTGTTTTGCACTTAATCATCGCACACACACTGGATGACAAGTTGCACTTGCTGTGATCGTTTATGGCCAGGAATGAGGAATCTGGATTTAAGCTGCAATCAACATTTTTCATGATAATATGCAAAAGCATTATGATGTTTATCAAATATCAGGACTACTCGACGGGTCTTCTCTATTATAATTTGGCATTCTCTCTTTTATTCGTGTATTTTTGCCGTGTTGCTATATGGTTGTTAGGGAGAGGTGTGGGGAGGTTGCACGTGCAAAAATATTAGTGTGTAGGCTGGGAATAGCTCATTTCTTTTGCTGTTTTGGTTATTACGTTGCTGTTTTGGTTATTACGTTGCTCTCTCTGTTGATAGGGAAAATAAGAGTTGCACGTGCAGTTTAATGCGCGCGCTATAATGGTCAGATCTCGTGAATATTGTTTCAGTTTTGCACTGAATCATGAATCATCGACCACACACACTGGATGAAGTGTGGATCACAGCAACACGACATCGCTGATCGCTGCATTATTGTGTTAATTGTTATCATTGACTCGTAATAATAAGCAACATACCTGGTAAAGTGCTACGAACTTAAATATTCCACGAATCTTCTTAATTTGAGCTAATAGTTACAGTTCCCACTGGCGCTCTATTTTCTATTGTTAATGGTAAATGTTCGATGCATCCCAATTATATCATTTAAGCCATTTGATTCGGGACAAAGAATTTTGCGTCAATCAATAATATGTTGGAGCTAAATCAATCATTATTGATCTTTATCGATAATGGATGTTAATTATTTCACGACGGATAAAAAGCAGAGAGGAGTGTTCAGACGAGCCCTGTTCAGTTCGTGTGAAGAGCATGTTCCAGAATATGCTGACATTACTGTGCTTGTCTGCAGTAGTTCTCTCTAACAATGGTCCCTGCCAGTCAACAAGGACACAAGAACCGAACACAAAGAGTGAGCTCCTAGTCCTATCTGGGGCATTCTTTCCTTTGATGAGTGATCAGCTAGGTGGAATGAGTGAGCCGTGTTGGTTGGAAGCGTCTAGCAGTTACTCTGTTTTAGATGAGAAGTTAGGTGTCATCCGATACGAGAACGTGTTTGGTAAGCGGCGCCCGACCTCCATTCTTGAGCAAGAGAGCCACATCAAATGCCCATTCCTCATCCCGGTGGCTGGTGATTCTCTTGCCATGGGCAGAGTCTTCAGAGTGGAGCGAGATCGTGACTGGGTGTGCGCCTTGCCGGCATCTGCCCAATGTGATGGCAAGTCAACATGCCTGACTGACGAATGTGGCTGTGAAGCAGACACATCTTCAAGACACTTGACAAACATAGGGGTAGCAGCCTCCAATATTTCCAGTCGCGCTATCGACGTGTTCTACTGTGTTGAACAGCCGGGTTGTATTGTCTTCTCTCAGGTGTGTGACCAGATCCCAGACTGTTTCGATCTCAGTGATGAGTGTCTTTGTCAGGGTCATGTGATGGTCGTGTGTGATAATGTCACTGTAACCTGTGAAACTCCGCGCAGTTTTTGCCATACTAAAGCATTCCTCAATCACTCTTGTCACCCTATACCAGCAGTAGACTGTTCTGATGAAGATCTACAAGTTCTATCAAGGAGCAACATCAATAACCCAGTATACCAATGTCTCAATGACAAATTTGCCTATGTACCCCTTCTAGACAGCGAAATCGGAAAATTCTGTAGAACCAACTGCTCGGAGTATTTCAAAGAACAGCATGGGTGGACGAATTTCTGTGATAATATTATCAACGCTTATCCCTTGGACTTTAGCTTCATGTGCAATGGCCGTGACTTTGGAGATAACTACGACACAGCCATGCCTTCACTAGATATAATCTGTAACCAGATACCAGACTGCAAAAACAACTTCGACGAGTTGAATTGTCCAGGGATGTTTTACTGTGACCCAGAGAACTCCTCCACGGTCTCCATCCACGAGAGTTTCATGTGTGACCATGTCCGGCATTGCCCCAACGGCAGAGATGAGTGTCAGAACTGTGATTTTGGAGTGCTGACGTCATCTCAATCCATCCTCAAATCCCTCTCCCTAGCACTTGGTTGTCTCTTCCTTGGGCTGTGTACTGTCTGCATCAATGCAAAGATCATATATAATGCGCAACAGGACGTCAGGCGAAGTAACAGGACAAGCACAAAGAAAACAGATGCATTCCTCTGTCTCAATGTGGCTGTATACGATCTTCTGATGGGCGTTTACCTGTGCCTCATTGCCGCCAGTAACTTCATCCTAAGGTCAAGAGGTGACTACTGCGAGATATCGTATGAGTGGAGGAGCAGTCTTCAGTGTGATCTACTCGGGATTCTCTTCTCATTCTCATCTCATGGATCTCTCCTTGTCATTTCTCTCATGAGTATCATACGGGGTATCAAGTGTACATTCGTGTTTGTCGATATTCCATATCGTGTTGTGGTCCTTCTCACGCTCTGCATTGCACTCTTTGATCTCCTCCACTCTGCAATTCCTGTTCTTAAGATAGGCTTCCTCCAAGATTTCTTCATGTCAGAGGTTCATCTTGATAACATCTTCCGCAACCCTCTCCTCTCCTCGTCGAACCCGGATCAAATTCGACTAGTATACGAAGCTTACCATCCTGGAAATACCTCCACGAATATTCTTGAGATGTTGGATGGACTCCGGTCGATCACTTCAGACCCCACCATATTCGACTACACCACCATCAGCTACTACGGGACCACGCCTCTCTGCATTCAGAACATCTTCAAGAACCAGGAGTCATACCAAAGATACAAGTACTGCTACTGTGCCACCATTGGAACACTTCTTTTCACAGTGATTGTGTCCTACATAACGATTATCGCACAACAAGTCAAGTCTCCCCAAGCTGAAGCCACGGCTCTCATCACCAAAGTCTGTCTCATAATCGGATCTCAGCTCATTTGCTGGGTCTCTCTCATGGCTACAGCTATTTATTATCTGCACAGTGATTCAGTACCCAGTATACTATTCGAGGTTTTCGCCCTGTGTGCCATACCAATGAATAGCTTCCTGAACCCTATTTTCTATAGCGGCTACTATAAGTACGTCGCTGATCTCTTGTCCTTTATCAAGTCTCGGTTCCTATCAGCGGTCAGTCATGGGAATGCAGTGATAGGAATGGAGGGGAATGGGAGATATGATGACTCTTCAACTTCTGATAATAAGTGTGACAAGATCATAGCTACTGAAATGTGAGACAGTGAGACACAGTGGTCAATTATATTATATAGCTGAGAGTACGGACACTGTGGAAACTGTGGAATGTGGATATCATAGACAGTGTGAAGACAGGAGAGCATGAAGAGCCTGAAGTCAGAATTTTGGCCGAAGCCGAAGTCTAAACCGGAGTTTTTATTCATGATGATATAAACATTTGGTTGTGATTACAAAATTTATCATGCATGTACATAGTGACCATTGAAAAATCCATCTGGCCTTGCTATACTAGCAAAGCGAGTCCTTACCCATCATCCTGCTGCAGTGGGAAATTTCTGAGGTCTTTTGACACTTATCCCAATCTCATTTTATTGAAAATAATAATGAAAAGTGTTTCTACCTTGAAGACTTTTGGAAATCCAATATATTATTTGGTTCTTCCATTCAATAAGTCCGTAGCCGGTACCATGGGGGCCAGGGGCTTGGGGGCGCAGCCCCCAGAAGCCACAGAGTTCATTTATATCAAATCTTGTGGAAGCAATAATGACAAGAACTAGTTTTCCAACTCGGGTTTCATGGTACTGATAGAACCAATCATCAGGGCTAACTAAAAACTAGTTCTTATCATTATTGCTTCCATAATATTGCTCCTTCGAACGAAGTCGAGCACTGTTTTGCGAAATTCTTCCGAAAATTCTGATATATCAAATCTTGAAATCTCTTGAATTAAATAACTCACTTCGCTTCGTCATTCAGTAGGTCTCTTAGCCTGTTGCATTGGTCTGGGGGCAAAGCTCTCAGAAGCCGGAAAGTTTATTTCTGTGATCTGCCAAATCTTGAAGGTGTTCGGATTACATTTTNCCCTAGCACTTGGTTGTCTCTTCCTTGGGCTGTGTACTGTCTGCATCAATGCCAAGATCATATATAATGCGCAACAGGACGTCAAGCGAAGTAACAGGACAAGCGCAAAGAAAACAGATGCATTCCTCTGTCTCAATGTGGCTGTATACGATCTTCTGATGGGAGTTTACCTGTGCCTCATTGCCGCCAGTAACTTCATCCTGAGGTCTAGAGGTGACTACTGCGAGATATCGTATGAGTGGAGGAGCAGTCTCCAGTGTGATCTACTCGGGATTCTTTTCTCATTCTCATCTCATGGATCTCTCCTTGTCATTTCTCTCATGAGTATCATACGGGGTATCAAGTGTACATTCGTGTTTGTCGATATTCCATATTGTGTTGTGTTGCTTCTCACGCTCTGCATTGCACTCTTTGATCTCCTCCACTCTGCAATTCCTGTTCTTAAGATAGGCTTCCTCCAGGATTTCTTCATGTCAGAGGTTCATCTTGATAACATCTTCCGCAACCCTCTCCTCTCCTCGTCGAACCCGGATCAAATTCGACTAGTATACGAAGCGTACCATCCTGGAAATACCTCCACGAATATTCTTGAGATGTTAGATGGTCTCCGATCGATCACTTCAGACCCCACCATTTTCGACTACACCACCATTAGCTACTACGGGACCACGCCTCTCTGCATTCAGAACATCTTTAAGAACCAGGAGTCATACCAAAGATACAAGTACTGCTACTGTGCCACCATTGGAACACTTCTTTTCACAGTGATTGTGTCCTACATAACGATAATCGCACAACAAGTCAAGTCTCCCCAAGCTGAAGCCAAGGCCCTCATCACCAAAGTCTGTCTCATAATCGGATCTCAGCTCATTTGCTGGGTCTCTCTCATGGCTACAGCTATTTATTATCTGCACAGTGAGTCAGTACCCAGTATACTATTCGAGGTTTTCGCCCTGTGTGCCATACCAATGAATAGCTTCCTGAACCCNTGAGAAGACTTTTGCATGAGTGGTGAATCAGCTGGTGTAGTAGGAAACTTTTCAAAAAATACCAGCTGGCTTTGCACCTTTTTCATGAAACATTTCATCTCTCCATCAGATCGAGTCTCAAAAACTAGTGATGTTGTAGAGTTGCAGTGTAGCATATTCAATTTAGCCCAAACACTTTGAGGAAGTGGCAAAGCGGCTTACATGAGCATCAGCGCAGCGCAACAAAATTCTCGACAGATCCTATCATCGATGGACAACGTTTTACTCTAAATTACAAATGAAACTTTTGTTCATGCTACACTTGGAGCCCAACACCACCATTTCTCAGTATGTTGGTGCCTCAAAAACCTTCGGTTAAACTTCGGCAAAATTTAGCCAAAGCCGATCAATGCTGAAAAACTGTCGAAGTCTGCCGAAGCCGAAGCTTCTGTTGTTTCAGGCAGGAGAGAGTCTCTTTTTAGTTCTGAACTGAATAACGATGTGTTGAATGTGATGTATATGGCAGTTTTTGATGTTTGCTGTTTTGTGCTGTTCCTTCTCATTTCTCACTCTCAGAGTGAGAACCAAGTACTAGTAGTACACCTTAAGGTATTTCAATGAATATTATGTTCCTCCAATCTCTATTAGTGTTATCTTTAATCGTTTTTCAATCAGTTGTCCCTCACTTCAGTAGTTGGTCAGGTACAATTCAGGTACAATTGATCAGGATAATTGTCTCTTCAACTTTTCCAATGCTTAAATAAATCAAAATGATCGAAAATGATATTCAAAACCGAAAACTAACAACTAAGCAACACAGACAAAACTATTAGTATAGAATGAAAGTTCCCTAGGATGAAGGTTCTATCAATCAAAATGGCAAATCATGTAGACACTAGACATCGCATGTCTGACACCACTTGAGAAAGAAAAGCATTTAAAATACTCGATTACTATCAATACTTCAAGTGATACGACTATCATTGCACTAATATTGTTTGTAACCTTGAAGAAAATGAATAGCCCTTTTTAAGAGATCAGAAAAACAAAGGCCAGAGGCCACGGATCCTGCTATAATATGAAGGTTCAAGGTACTTTTAAAAAATCGGGTTTGGAGCTAAAAGACCGGGAATCTTTGCAAGGTTGTAGAGAAAAAGATTCCGCTTAGGTCGGTCATTCGATTTCGATATTGTTGATTTAGGTCTTAGGTTTTTCATTTTGTAATCGGCGTCGGAAGTTTTGGAAAGAGATGCTAAAATGTATTACAGGGTGTAGCAGAAATTTGCATTTAACGCCGTTGCTATGCTGTTTAGGAGTTGCACGTGCAAGTCAATGAGCGCGTACGGATGCGCTTCATATCGTTGTTTCTTTGTTTTGAAAGGTTCAATTTTTATGCTCATTCAGTTTAACCCATTTTTGATTCTTTCTGATATTCAGTGCAGCACATAACAGGCACTTCTGTGGAAGTGGTTCCGCTGTACACGGATAACTCGACCAAATGGAGTTGGAGAGCCGGGATTTTTTGCAAGGTGGTAGAAAAATAAATTCCGCTGTCGAACATCATTTCGGATTTTTGATTTATATTTAAAGGTCTCATATTTTTCGTAATCGGGGTTCAAAGTTTGGAATGGGAAAAGGGTTGTGAAAAACGATTAGGCGATATAGGAACAATTTGCGTTGCTAGGCGTCGTCGGAGTTGCACGTGCATATTCATTGAAAATTCGCGCGCGTTGCTTTCAGCGTCAATTCGTTGTTCCCTTGTTTTGAGAATCATCAACTTTGATGCGTTACTTCTTTTATTCCTCTTATCCACTTCGTATCTGATATTTAATGTAACACACCCACTTGACGGGTGTTCTAGTAATATATATATTCGATTACAGACTCATATCGAGCATAGAATTGTATGAATCATGCAGAAATAATACATCATGAATTATCATGAGACTTCATAAAAAACTGCGGATATCGATTATCAGTTTACCTATCCAGTTGCATTGTTGAGATCGGCTATTAATTATCATATAGTTTGTATCTCTCATAATATTCGTGATCATACTTATCATCTGCACACAGAATACTCACCGTTACCATAGTTACCCGCGTCAGGTTGTACGTGTGTTTGTGTGCTGTACCTACCTATACGCTCGCTATAACATTAAATCTGTCTGTCATGATCTCAGTGCAGATTATGCTGCCTCATCGAGATTCGCTTGTTTTCGGTCCTGTTATCAGTTTTGTTTTCAGGGTTGTATTATAAGGTTTGTTGTCAGCTGTTTGTTATCAGGCCCAACCCCAAGCTCGACGATGTTTTTGCCCTGCAATTTCCATGTCCCAATGAACACTCAGGTACTCAATATGCCTGTATTACTGTGTGCACTTATCATGTTGCCATGAATAGCTCCTAACCATGCCTCTGGAGACTGGATGGACATCTTTGCTCAGGGCGGTACATATTGCCCATGTTTCCTCATATGTAGATATAGTCACAGCATTAGTTCATTCCAATTGTCTCTTTCCAGCCCAATTAAATTGTAATAATTTCAATTTTCTTCTCTCTTATGGGTATATGACGGTAATTAATGTTACATGCGCTAATGAATTAATATATGCAATGGCTGCATAAAGTGTTCATTAGTCACTAATTATGACGCCAAACGTATTTTAGTCTCTCACGAGTATACACAACCTTCCAGTTTACATGAACTCTAGTGCATTATGTTCGTAGTATAATGTTAATATTCTTCTAGTTACAGTTTATATTTGTGAAGTCAAACTTACTTAAACTAATTTCTAATCATATTTCCATACTGTAAAGATTCGTCATCAACTAGTCATTGTTCCTGCGACACCACGCGTGTGGGCGGTTGAGAGATGGACGCCAAATTGGCGCCAAATCTGCACAAGTTAGCACGGGTTAGCTCTGTGACACATAGGTTCATTTTACCATTATCCAAGACTTTGGTCACCTACTCCACAACACATTCCTAATATTCTGTTCGAGTATTCACCTCTTACACTGAAATGACTACTTTGAGTTGGTTTGCGATTCGACTAATCCGCAACTTGGTGTCAAATAATATGGTAGAACATACTATAAATAGCCATACTATAAATAGTCATATCAATATCATAAGAATCTTCGGCTTGAGTAGCTCGCACCCAGCATCTGATACTAGATAGTGATCACCTTTACCGTGCGCAGTGGATGTTGGCACACCGTATATGTTGTATCATAATCATATATCTAGCAGCTTGCATTCTTGCCAGGCAAACCCGAGGCAAGTTGCCTCGGGTTTGCACTTCAGTACCCCCTCCCCCTATTTGAAGATGGACCCCATTCAAATCGTCAAGTGCAGTGGAGTTCACCCCAAAACCGTTTACCACAGCGTTACATAATGCCCCCTGCGCAAACACTCCTATAACAGCTTGTATTCAGTTGTAGTACATGACAATATGTGAATATCTTCTGCAGCGTGTTTGTATACTGCCGCACGCAGAAAACAACCGTTTACCACTCTGTGTTTATTATTCGACTGTTTTATTATGAGCGATACTACCGTGTAAATGCGTCCAGTTTATCACACGTATACGTGTTTGGGAGGATTTTCACAACATGATCATGACGCTGGCTACTAATACGACTATGCATTTTGATTTACTGTGAGGTTGTATCATGCATTCAGTACCAACTTAATATATGTGAAACTGGTATTATCATGGTATGGTTGTTTACCAGTGACAGGTTTGAAGTGTTTTTTGTCAGTTCCACTATAGTTGCCAGTACATCGCATAGAATTGTGCAATCTATGACTGCTTACTGCGATAGTTAGGCTAATTATCACCAGAACTTATGAGTCATTACTCATTAGTTCAACCATTGATACTAATAAGTTACTACCACCCACTCCCACACACACACACACACACACATGTNGCTACACAAATATAGACCCAGAACTCAGGAGCAAACAGATACACACACGCACACACACACACACACACACATACACACACGCACACAGACATACTGTCACAAAGTTCACTTGACCACTCCTAGTCACACGTCATGTACAGCTAGTCGGTGAAGGTCAGCACCCGGGTACTGCAAGTTACAGATCAGTCATCCGCAGTACTGCAACATCGAGTACAACTACTAGGGTACTGCAGCAGTACTGATATAACCAACACACTAAACGCAGTTACCGTGGCTATTAGAAATAGTACTGATGCACATTTGGTGGAACTGTATCAGTTTCCTGCAGCTCAATTAATGTAAGTGAACTCCCTCTCTGTGTGCCGTGGTTTTTGTGATCCATTGTTTGGGCATAAGTTTGGACTATTCTTATTTTACCATGAAGAGGTACTTGGAATGCATTGTCCTAGTGAATGAGGTGTATCCACACTACTTACCATGACATCATGAATTTTGTTTGTTGTCTTGTTCACCCTGTTTAACGCTCATTTCCTGTTATATAGTGCTTCTCCACCTTAGTGCTTCTCTTGACGAATATATTCGTGAAAGTGTGCTAAATCACGTGCACCATGACACAATGTGTGTGTGTGTGTGTGTGTGTGTGTTTGTGTGTGNGTGTGTGAGTGTGTTACATCACATGGTATATATGACTCCAGGGTTAATAGGGTTCATGTGTGTGTGAGAGAGAGCATATCTGCTGTAGTACCAGTGGAAGTTCTGGTGCACCCAGACAAACGCACAGGTCTGTATTGACCGGTACTTCTGCAGTTATTATTCATGATGGACTCTATCAGAGGATATGGCGGCATACTTTAAACCCTGTGCGTCATGTCACCACTACAATGTGATGTGGGGTGTGTTGCTGTATGAGCAGTGAGCACGCATCCCTTTTAACAAAGAATAGCAAGAACTGTGGTTTTCATACCATGTGTAACACATATTGTTATATCCTGAGATAACATAGAAAAGTTGAGAAAAGCCGCACTTTCAGCTGAGACCGTGCGCGCGCTTACTCCTTACCCAGGTCACAATAACTCAGTAGCTCAGTTTTATACTCCTGAGGCTTCGCCCATGACGGCACGTATGATAGCTCCCCAACTCTTTTAGACTTGTGCTTGTTCCAATTGTTTTCCGATAGCTCAGCTGTGTGGAAAAGCTGTGACCTTGAAGTGCTGGTATCAGAAACAGTGCGCTACATCATGATGGTTCATTCGGTTATCCTACCATCGCTCCAGTGTTCCCTTCATGATATCGCAGTATGTATGAATCATCGTGCACAGTTTAACTATAAAACCAATTTTAGTTAATTCATGAATGTGAACCATCGCTCACCTTTCATGTGTAGGTATGATTATTTGAAATATACATCCCCGTCAAGCCAATATATCCAATGTTGTAAATTATACATTGTACACTGTACCATGTACATGTACACTGTACACTCGCATTCCCACGCTCACTGCTCAGTGGTGCTGCGCGATATTGTGGAAGAGGCGCACGATCAAATATAGCGCGCTCAACAACATTCCTCTTCCACATTTTGCGCATCGTGATAGTGTGCCCACAAATCCCACACTACGTGCATATCTTGTTTTGTACCTTTGTGTTCCCAGCGGCTAGGCTGCTCCCTGTTGGACCTCCAATCCCGTTGTTCATGCCTCTGCTGTCCAGTCTTCCAGTTCTAAAGTCCCTCATTCTTTACACGTGTTATATCTCAGTCAATTAAGTGAGGTGCACACTGCACAGTGGACACAATATTCGGAAGTATGACTTTTCTTGCAACTGTTATATTCCTGATCTTCGTTACTCTATGCAATATAAGTTCCAGTCAAGCTGTGACATGTGATTTGTGTTTGTCACAATGCATTCATGACAGTGAAAGACCACACATAACACTCACAATTACAGTTAACAGTTAGCCTGCACTATCATGACAGCCAATCTTTTAGTTGTATTCATCTTGTTAATAAGAGTCACGTGTGCTGTTTATCAAGGTCACGTGTGCTGCTAATTAGTACCACGTGTGCTGCTAATTAGTACCACGTGTGTTGCTAAGTGACGTGTTTGCTAACAAGTGCTCATGCATGAAACAACACTGTTCACGGTAAACGAGAGAGCGTAATCCCCTAGTTCCAATTAGCCAGGACCAAGTGATAATTACCCCATTGTGAGGGGCCGCAGTAGTGAATATCTACTAAAGAGGGATAATTCGCACACACACACACACACAC
>CAMPET010000186.1:43487-56147 GCA_946803715.1 Beroe ovata | reverse complement strand
GTGTGTGTGTGTGTGTGTGTGTGTGTGTATTCAGTTCTATATGCTACCAGTAAATTTAAATGAGATATTATACAAAGTGTTTCTCACCATTGTTAAAGACTGACCACTGAACCCATTTCCTACCCCTGCAGTCTGTCTTGAAAAGGTCGCTATCTGTGTCCAATTCTCGGTTACAGAGAAAGCTGTCCAAGAAGTTGCAGGGTACTGGTACCAGCTGCAAGCGGGCCGCCGGCCCCACTGACCACGATACTGTCCTACGTCGAAACAGATGCCCCTCTCTGGATAAGTCCTCCCCTCCACCTGATCTACAACTCATGTCTCAAGCAGGTACACTCACATCATCATATCTACTTCACAGTGGAGATTATGACATGTTCCTCATGACAAAATTCAAATATACATATTGTGTGTATAGTGGGGGGCACATTGCGATCAGCTACTTGCGCGTGGGTAGGGGGAGAGTTCTGTTTAACGTACATCATTCTGAAATCTAGCTCTGCGCAGGAACATTCGACTCTTGCCCTAATTGCAGCCGTGATACTAAAATTCCGTCTTCAGGAATTCATATGGAGGACATCCAAGCCTTTGGCTTCATGTATGTTCAGAAACTGGAGAACCGTATGAGAAACATTGACGCGCTTAAAGAAATCGAGAAACAACATAACATTAGGTTAGTGCAAGGGTAAATAATATACGGTGTTATTATATAGGTGGTTGTTTCACGATGTCTAGACTTCCTGAATTATGCACGGCCAAAGCGATAAATAAAGCAATGATCTCTTGTCACAGCTGTAGGGAACGGCTAAAGACAGCGCTCGACACCCATGAGCAATTGGCGGCTGGGTTGGAGGAGGTGAAGAAGCAACTCAAGGAATGCATGGAAAAATATCGTTTCATAAGTGAAACTTTCGTGTGAAGTTATTCTAGGACTATAGTGTAATGGAGGGCGCGTGATTCAAGTGGGACTCGCATTGAGAGTCTCAATTTGAGAGTCTCAAATTATGGTGGCGGTGCTGCCTCATGGATTGAGACAATTTCTCACTTTCATAGAGTAATTTCACTTTAACGAAATGAATAAGTGATATCCTATAGTTTTGTGACTCCGAAGGGATCAGATCTGACATAAATAAGCCAGTGTGTGGTCTTTGTATTACTATTACAACCTGGCTCATAATCATATCAGAAATATGTTGAATTTGAGCATACGATAAAAATTTTCATCTATTTCAAGACTGCCTCTAATTAATTCAGGGTACAATAATTGTCATCGGTACTCTAACTCAATATCAATTGCTAGCCATATCTGCCCATTTCAAAACGCGTTTCCTATGGCTAGGAGTGGGAAAGTATAACTATAAGGCTTTTTAGGCTTTATTAGATTTAGGCTTTATAGCAAACTTAAAACTTTCGTGCATGTCCCATAGGACTTCAATTAAATGTTAAACTTAAAGTTAAATTAAATGTTAATTATGTTAATATTTTACTATTTTAGGCACCTACTTTCTAGTCTAGTTTCTTAGTAACGAGTGTAGGTCAATAGGTCTATATTCACCCGAAATAACCACCCTCAACGCAAAGCTCTATAATGATAGATGACCCGGGCGTTTTCACTATTGTTATTTTGGCCATGGCACCCCTTCGGCCTTTGGTGCCTCCCAAACGCAAGATTACGACGTGAGTGTGTGTGTGTGTTGTGTGCGTGTGTGTATGTGTGAGTGTGTGTGTGTGTGTGCGTGTGTGTGCGATTAGGTGGCATTAATAGGGCGAAGGACTGTTTTTGGGGTGAATTCAGACTCATAGTGTATTTAGGGGGCATAAGGAAGCGTTAGCAGACACTCAGTCGGGTGCATTGCCGCATTGACCTGAGTTTGAAATATTTGATATTTGTTGATTTATTTATCGTTTCAACTTGAACGATTGTGGAAAAACTTAAGTGTCATCGAAAAGTGTCATCGAAAAGTGAAAACACTGGTTTCAATCATCAATTCCATGATGGTATAATTGGGGCGGGGTCAACATATATTTTTGTTTTTTNAAACACATCGGGAAGGGTTAAGGAGGGCGGGAGGGGACTAATGGAGAAGTTAGGAAAGGAGTCAAGGGAAGTTGGAAGAGGGAGAAATTGGACTGCGGATATGTTGGATCAGGAGGGAGGGCAGGAGTTTCTTCTCATTTCAATAATTAACTTACATTGAATCCTCACAATACATAACAATCGTGAATCCTGATTATATTCAAAATATCCGAGACGAATGAGAAGACTGAAAAAGCAAGGAATATAATTGACAGTGGTGCAAATCCGTCTATTTCATAGGGGGTATAATTCGTTCTTAGGGGCATATTTTTGACATTTTCTAAAATTGGGTGGGATGATAGTAAAAAGTGTTAATTAGATAATTGAGTTATGATTGAATATGACCGTTCACATGAAGTCGTACTCATAAGACACATCATAAGAGTAACACAAAGACTTGGGTTAAAGGGCATTGACCATAGTGTAGCGAAATTGATATCAAAATGGGCAAATTTCTACCGTGTGATCACAATTCCAACTTTCCAAAATGTTAGGGAACGATCAAAAACTAGAATATACCTACTACTAGTATCAACTTTAGTAGCAACACCGTAGGTCTACAATCTACAGTAGGTTTAAAGGTGAAAACGTGATTAGCCTGTAGCATTAGCTTTGGAAGAGATTAAAGATGTTATGCACTGCACCAATTTGACACCTTCCCTTCCCTAACTGGCAAGTGGTCACTGGACCCATAAAAGTGTGATTGGATAATATCTCCTCAGACAAATAATGATCTGTGTTCAATAATGGAGGGGATGATATTTGGAATTATTGGAGGGGATGGCACCAAATTATTGGTGGGGGGATATATCCCCCCTGGATTTGCACCACTGATAATTGATGACAAGCAAAGCTCTGAGTGAAAGCATGTCACGACGGGAGTATTCAGTATATGAGGGGAGAGAAGTTGGATAAGGAAAAGCCATACACAGCAACAGAGATGTGCTGTCCACAGATGTGTCCACAGATGTGCTCTTCAGTCTGCCTGAAACTGTGAAATTATGCAATAATCACCACTGATAATGTTAGAATGTAAATGTTAGAATGTAAATTTCAGAATATTGAACAATTACCTTGAAACCAAGATTTGTAGCACGCGTGATAGAGGGTTGAAGTTTCTTTTAGCAAGTCCGCCTCTCTCTTATCTGTGTTCCTGTGTCATGAGTTTCTTAGATAAGGACTGAGGAGGAGGGGAGAGTTAGATGATGAGGGACTGACGGAGGGGAGATGTTAGATGAGGAGGGTGAAGAGAATTTGTTTGAGGAGAGAGGGGAGAAGTGGGATGGGGAGGGAGGGGAGAAGTCCTGAAGTTGAATGAGAATGGGGGCCTGGAGGGGGAGGAGGGAAGAGAGAAGTTCAGAAATTGGATGATGAGAGTGGGGGAGATGAATGAGGAGAGAGGGGTGAAGTTGGATAAGAAGACAGGGGAGAGCTCTGAAATTGAATAGGGAGACAGGGGAGGAGTTGAATGAATGAGTGGAAAATTTGGATGAGAAGAGAGGGGAGAAGTTCTGAATTTGGATAAGGAGGGATGGGAGAAGTTCCGAAGTAGGATGAGGAGGGGGGATCCGGAGAAGTTATAAAATTGAATGAGGAGAGAGGGGATATGTTGGATGGGGAGGGGGAGGGAAGACATCGGATGAGGATTGAAGAGAGAGGGGAATAGTTGGATGAGGATAGAGAGGAAAAGTGGGATGAGGAGGAAGGAAACATGAAGGGGGGGGGAGAATTTGTTTGAGGAGAGGGGAGAACTTGGAAGAGGAGGGGGAGGGAAGTTTTGAAGATAGATGAGAAGTTGGATAAGGAAAAGCCATACACACCATCACACATTCGTTGACTCTGTCGACAGATGTGCTCTTCAGTCTGCCTGAAACTGTGAAATTATGCAATATGCACCACTGATAATATATCTAGTCAAAAAACGTCGAATATTGAACAATCACCTTGAAACCAAGAATTGTAGCACTGTTGAAGTTGAAGGGTTGAGGTTTCTTTAAGCACGTCCATCTGTGTTCCTGTGTCTTGGATAGGGATTGAGGATGAGGGGAAACTAGTTGATGAGGGACTGACGGAGAGGAGATGTTAGATGAGGGAGGGGAGATGTTAGATGAGAGAGGGGAGAATATGTTTGAGGAGAGAGGGGAGAAGTGGGATCGGGGGAGGGGAGAAGTTCTGAAGTTTGATTAAGAGAGAGGGGAAGAGCTGAATGAGGAGAGAGGGGGCAGTTCTGAAGATAAATGAGGAGGGAAGCGAGGAGCTGGATGAGGGGGAGAGGGGAGAAGCTGATGGGGATAGAGAGGAGAAGAGGGATGAGGAGGAAGGATACATGTTAGATGAGGAGGGAGGGGAGGGTTTGTTTGAGGAGAGAGGGTAAAGTGGGATGAGGAGGGAGAGGGTAAATTATGAAGTTCGATGAGAGGTAGGGGAGAATGATGAAATTGAATGAGCAGAGAGGGAGCTAGGGAGAAGCCGGATGAAGAGAGAGAGTATATGTTGGATGGGGAGCAAGGGGAGACGTTCTGAAGTTGGATGAGGAGAGAGGGGAAAAGTTGGATGAGGAGAGAGGGGGATCTGAATGAGGAGGGAGGGGAGGAGTTGGCACTTGGCAAATGATTAGCTGTAAGATGAAGATTTTGCCAAAAAACACTGATTATATGAGCACTGATTATTATGAAAGATCGGTTATTGCACATTGTCTCTTGAAATTCAGAATCACATTCATTTTTCAAATATTCACCTCAAACATCAGAAACAACAGTTTCACATTCNTTGATGACTATAACCCATGATTCCATATCTCAATTAGTTGATTGCATGATTGACCAATTAGGCGAGCTTCACTCAAAACTCTTAGTTTTTTACAGTGAGAAGTAATGCACTCTCCGAAACGGAAAAATCCCAGTGGCAAAAAGGTGGGAATGTGGGAATCTTATTCCCAGTTAATTTTTGAAAATATAGCCGGTTGAAATTTTTTTAATAAAAATCCGCTTTTCGTTTCCAGGACGCAGCGCGTATCAATAGCGCCGCGCATTTCATTTAACCAAGGTCGAGTCGTCAAATTTTATGAAGGAGCAGAATGCTTCGCGCGAAAAAACGCGCAATGTGCAAACGCGCGCAAAACTTTCCCAGCCTACACAAAATTCGGGAATTTTTTGGCGAGACTGAAAATGCCGAGGAATGAGATTCTGCTGAACGGGGAATAGTTGAGAATATGTNCTGGGTCAGTAAATAAGAACAATGGCGCAATCAGAAGAAGAACTCTTACAAACTATCACCTCCTAGAATGTTTGACATGATGTGGAGGGACAAATTTGAGAAAGAGCTTCGCTCCATAAGCAGAAAGAACATCAGAGTGGCCGCGAAGCTCCTCATAGGCCGTTCTTAACTACGACCGTCCGCCTCAGGAAGCTGAATTTAGCAATCCCCACAACCTGCCCAGTGCCCACTCTGCCCCGGTGAAGATGGACAGTCTCTCACTTCCTTTCGAAGTGGCAAGCTCTGAGCAGCACTAGAGCGAAATACTTGGACACCTACAACTGTTCTGGGACTGGTGAAGTGAGACACCCTGAACCAATTTATTATACTCTCGTCACGAAAAGAGGTTCCTGCTCCCACTTTGCCCTGGTGTGACTGTGTGGACCCTTCCGGTCCACCCCTATAAGAATTATTCATTGGATGGTTTTCAAGTTCCTTGAATTTATTGGTCAATGGCACCGTCTTCGACGTATCCCTAAGTTTTGTCATTTGTCAATATTCTCACCCTTAACTAATCCATTGTGTCTTCTCGACTCAAAATTTGTTGACCTCTTTAAAGCCCAGTCCAAATGACAGACCTTTAAAAAAGTTAAGCAAAGCTTGATCAGTTGTCATCTGTTGTTAGCCTCAACTTGATGATCAAGCTTTGAGTAAAGATAAATCAGGCGGGAAAGATATGTCCAAATGTGACAAATACTCCAGGGCCACCGTTAGAATGATGTTAAAATGTGTACAGCATCATTACAAAGATAAGGTTCCTATCATTGCAAGGTACATTAGTCAGCACAATCAGCCCTGTGCGAGTCGTCGCTACCTGCTATCGGCCCTAAACTATGGACTTGGAACAAGGTACCTACAATTTGCCGCCCATAGCGGACCTGGACCGGTTTGAGCACAGATAAGCGGAATTCCAGACAATCCGACGACGGCAGTCTGCAGAACACAGAGCAGTGAAAAACAACTCGCTGCTAGAATGGACATGATGAACAGAGCAGAGGTCTGCAAGGGCGGTCAAAGGTTACTGATGCAATGACCCAGTATAACTATAAGCACGTCACCAAAGAAAGTCATCTTTTCCATAATTCACACAGGTGATGAGCAGGTGATAAGCCCTAAAAGTGCCTCTAAATCAACATATTTCAAGAGTTTTATCGACGTGTCAATCCTTTATCATCAATAATCATTTTTGAGTGAACTGCAAAAATTTCATGAATTTGAGGGCCATAAAAGGCCATATAGGGCCACAGATTCTAGGGCCATTTTGCGATTTCGGATGTGTTTGTGGCCTAAAATGGCGTTGCCCCCCCCCCTTATTACTCAAAACCCACTCAGAGATGAGAGATCATAGCATTAGAAATGCTCCCTATTGTTGTTAAAAATGTGAACAGTGAACATCGAACAACAACAAACAGGCAGTGTGGTACATACACGAGATGAAAAATGAAATATTGTGTAAAAGAGACGCCATTGGGGCGCGGCCATCCTTTTGCAATGGTGTTCGCGGCCACCGTAAAATCATTGATGAAGAGGCCAAGGCTCCATTTAGGGACCGGGTGCTGGTCGTTTTTACCGCGACGGGAGCCGAACGGAGCCTCGCGAAGCGAGGCGGAGTGAGGCGGAGCGAGCAAAATAACCAGCCAAAATTATTTCCCAAGTTCCCATTCCCAGTCTCTTTTTAAAATAATGCCACTGGGAATTATTCCAGGCTGCTGCAGTGGTAAAGGTCACAATTTCAACTCTTATCTTAAAAACCACTTATCTTAGTCTAAAATCATCTGATAAAGACGGTCCAGGTAACGAAATTTTACACAGACTTATACTTTTTTTAATGAAACGCTCACTAACAATCTTTTTGGCACTAATATATTAGGGCTGGCAAGCGCGTTTTTGAAAACACGCTGAATGACTTCACCACTGCCTTGGGAGTTCATATCACTTTGAACCAGCACTGCATCGGCCCTTCGGGCCTCGGGCAGTGCTCCCGGCTCTACGGACGGGGACCACGCCCATCTTCTTTCCATGGCTGTGGGGGCTTGTTAAATAACAAGAACAGCCTCGATTTTGGCGATTTCAAGTTGTATAACTTCGCCATTTTTTATCCGATTGACTTGAAATTTTGATTGCTGCCTCTCTTAGATATAATTAGACGGAATACAAAGTTTCATAACAAATGTATGGATAGAAGTGGTGTTATTGACAGTCAAAATTTGGCGAATCCGTAAAAACATATAGTAGGGTCTGGCAAGTGCCACAGCTTTCTGTGCGTTTCATAAACGCACAAAGCTCACCAAGTCTGCCCTTTGGGCTGCCTTGGTAAACCTCCTGCAGATGCCGAAGGGGGGGCTTGCAAGCCCCCTGTTAGGGAGAGACAACACTTTGACTTGTTTTACATCAAAAGTGACCCCTCTTTGAACCTTCATTACTTCTAAACCATAAAAGATACATTGAATGTCGACCCAAGGTTGGAAAGAAGAAAGATATGACAGTCTGGATAATAGGAGATTTTGAGATGCGTTTTTCGGTATGAAACTTAGGTATAAGATACTGTGCAATTATTTGCTGTCTGATAAATTTGATGACACTGCTCCGATGCATTAGTAAGGATTATGATGTATTATAATAACGTATTCTTGTTACAGCCTGACGATGTCGTTGAACGACGAAATTGATTGCAATCAAAAGACGTATTTTCATTTGTAAACAGAGTCAAAAGAGAATTAACTAACTCTCTCTCATTGCTCCGATGCATCCGAAAAGATAATTAGCTTAGAACCTAATTAGCCGAATTAGCATAAATATGTCGATATCTGGAATAGATAGAAATGTTTTTCCAACGGGGTTTGATAGCTTGGTTCTTGATATTATTAGTTAGTCATCGCACTTTACTTTCGGACCCAATTAGTTAATTGAATAATTGACCAATTAGTACTTTTCTCAAAAATGACTAGAACAATGAAAAAGGTGATATTTTTTCCAAAGCCAAATAAGATTTGGGTGTTGTTGTCTGCAGCATCTGTGTGTTCTTGATTATACCCATTTTAAAGTCGATGATATGAGAAAGAACGCGGCTTATACCACAGACTGCCGCCACACCACTAGAAAAAGCTACAGTGTTTCTTCACGTGATGTGACGGTAGTCTATGGTATATGCCTCGTTCAAGAACGCACAGATGCTGGGGACAAGAACACCCAAATCTCATTTGGTTTTGGAAAAAATATCATGTACGAAGCTTTTAAATTAGGTACCTACCATCAGTCTACCTTGGTTTCCAGGATACTGATGAGGAGGACACATGAGATGCGAGTGTTCCCAGTGAAAGCGTCCTGGCCAGTGGCATTGATTATTATCCTGAAGGATTAAGGGAGCCGTCAAAAATGAAGTCATCACTTTTTGGCTGATTTTTGTCCCCCTCTTGTCATCACTAGTCATCATTTGCTGACGTAAGTAGCCCTAAGTATTAGAAAATAAAATGGGATAGGTAATCGTAGTTCAGAATCATGATCATGTACCTCAAAACAATCTCATATGTCTTCAACAAAAAGTTCTGACGTCATCAAAGCCAAAACACCCTCCCTCCCCATGTCATCATCTGTCATCATTTGGAAAGCCCTTCCCTTTCTGGCTGATAACGTGACAGCTCCCTAAACACTAACCAAAATTGTCTGCCAATTAGCCTTGTTCATTTTCTCCCTCCCAAACCAAAGACTGAGAAAGTGGACGTAGAATGTGAGGTTGCGAGGATCATGGATTGGAATTGAAGTGAATTGAATTATTTCAATTCAATTATAAATTTCTACAGCACATTGCCAAAATATCATTTCATACCTAGATATGTGGAGCTTCAAGTTTGTGCTTTTATTTATTACAGCACAATATCAATGAGCATGAAATTAACTTTGTTCTAGGTTTTTGACTGCTCCGCCGACGCCCCCTTTTTGCCCCCGACGTGCCCCCTATTCGACCCCAATGTGCCCCCTTTTCGCCCCCAAAGTGCCCCTTTCTTGCCCCCTTTTTCCCAGTGTGTGCTCCAAGGGTGCCACCTTTTTGCCCCCTTATTGCCCCATTTGTGCCCTCTAATTGCCCCTCTTTGCCCCTTCTTTCGGCCGTCTTCAAAACACGTGTACCAAAATTGCCCCCTTTGTGCCCCTTTTTGCCACCTTTGTGCCCCTTTATTGCCCCCTTTGCGCCCATTTATTGCCCATTTATACCCCATTTGTGCCTCCCTATATGCCCCATTTGTACCCCTTAATTGCCCCATTTGTGCCCCTTTTTTGCCCCCTAAGTGCCCCTTTGGGGGCAAAAAGGGGGTCAAAAAGGGGGCGTCGGCGGAGCAGTCAATTAATTTATCTTCTGTATACACCCCATAAAACATATTAGAAGAAACACCTTCAATATCATATTATATTCTTGACACCATTTTCTCTTGGCATCTCTTTCCCGGCAAAAGTCCATTTGACACCACCCCATTGATTAACCCATTATTTTGATAGGTCTATCTCATGACTATATTCTCTTTGGACACCACTCCTGTTGACACTCCTTCTCTGGACAGCACTTTCCCTTAAACTATTCTATCTTGACAGCAATCCCAGTTGGCACTATTCTTTCTTGACACCACTCCCTCTAGACATCACTTCTCTTGACACCATCCTCTTTTGATGGACACCAGTCCATTTGACACCATTTCCTTGATACACCAATTCTCTTGATAGGTCTATCTCTTGACACTATTCTCGTTTCACACCACTCCCTGTTGACACTTCTTCATTGAACTCTGAACAGCATTTCCTTTCACAATTTCCTCTTGACACCACTTCCTCTTGACATCACTTTGCGTAACACTTTTTCTATTCGCAGACACTTCTCTCTCTTCACAGTTTTCTCTTTAAGCGCTTCTCTCTACATCACATCTGCGATACGCTGACACAACTTTGTGTTGACTACGATTTGTGGCGACTCTGTCTGTGTGGAGTGTATTAAGGAGAGAGCTGAAAGATGAATAAGCTTCTGTTCTCCCGAATTTGCAAAGGGTAAAGCTCTAGTTCCAACCCAAGTTAATTGTGTTTGCTTCCCAGAATTATTGTCCATTTATCTTTTATCAACATAGATAAAAATGGTGATGAGAAAAATGATGAAATTGAAAGCTGAAATTTTCATATCAATTTCAACTTCAATTTTTATATCCCATTCAGTGGTGCAAATCCATGGGGGGATGGGGGGATATATCCCCCCCCAATAATTTGGTGCCATCCCCTCCAATAATTACAAATATCTTCCCCTCCAAAATGTATGGATTGTAGACCTTCGGTGTTGCTACTATAGTTGGTACTAGTATTTTCTAGTTTTTGATCGTTCCCTAACATTTTTGAACGTTGGAATTGTGATCACACGGTAGAAATTTTGCCCATTTTGATATCAATTTCGCTACACTATGGTCAATGCCATTTCCCCAAAGTCTTTGTGTTACTCTTATGATATGTCCCATGAGTTGGAACTCATGTGAACGGTCATTTTCAATCATAACTCAATTATCTTCATTAACACTTTTTACTACCATCCCCCCAATTCGAGAAAAAGTCAAAAATATGCCCCTAAGAACGGATTATACCCCCAATGAAAAACACGGATTTGCACCACTGATCCCATTCATAGCATCGCATCCGAATGATGGGTTTTCCAGTACATTTATAATTCGACACTTACCAGATTCATGAGATAATCTTGGTGAATGCCATTGGCATTTCTAATGTGCTAGGTATGACGTATGTGAAAGGACAAGAAAATGTTAACTTTATAATATCACAATATTCTATTATCAAATACTATATTCTAAGGATAAGAGTACATAAATAGAATGGATTACATTACCACTGTTACATATATCAACCAACAACATGTCTCAGGGCAATGGGGTCTGGGGAGGGGCCAAAAATGTTCCCGCCTTGACCCCTTGTCTGGTATTGCTAGAACCCTGATGCAAGCAGCTAGAATAAGTGAATCACATATTATGTGAAATGAAATTCTCGACCAGAGCTATCATCAATTCATCAATCAAAATTAAAATGAATCTCCAAAGCAGAAAAGCCTCCCATTAAGTTTTATACTTATCAACACTACTTATTCCCCTTATTACAATCAAATTTGAGAAGCGAGGGCCACACTTCGTGGAGATCCTGAAGAAGAGACTATAATGTCTTGAAACTGTCAGTAGATTTTAAACTCATCAACACTACTTATTACAATCAAATTTGAGGTGTTGCAAAAGAAGAGCAGTCCCACACCTCCTAGCAATGTTACATGGTTTTGAAAGTGATGATGACACTGATATCAGTCACAACTTTACTCCACGCCCTGCCACACCCCCTCACTCAAGCAAGTCAAAGCCACCTCTCACCTCAAGAACACCATCCACCCCAAAATCACTGAAAGGTTATGATTGTATGCCAGCTAAAGGTAACCCTGTTTGTTCTTCTCCTACTGTTATTAATGACTTTGGTGTCTGTTCTGCTTGTGGAGATGAGAATGCACTGGATAAATGTGTGTCATGTCTAATGTGTAACAAAAGTTTCCATGCAATTTGTAAGCAAGAAAATGGCGGTTCTGGTAATGTAATGTGCAACAAAACCTTCCTAGAGCAGTATAACAAACGAGTTGACAAAAAGGACTTGTATTGTGGATCATTTTGCTTTGTTTGTGACCCATGCCTTACAGATCATGAACAGAAAAGAGCTGCATCTCTCCAGGAACATGTTCACACATTAGAAAGAAAGATTGAGTCCATGGAGTCAAACATCACTGAGATCAAAGACCTTCTGGTTGGTCAAAATAAGCATGGTAAAAACACTTCTGCTCAGGTAACTCAGCCAATTTCTCCTGTTATCACTCCTGTTGTCCCCTCAAACCCATGGTCTGATAAGGAAGGCTTGAAGAAGGTTAAATCCAGAATCCCAGTTATTGTGAAGTTGGACTCTTCTGGTTCAGGTCTCAAAGATGCTGAATTGGAAAAGATTGTAACTGATAACAAAATACAGGTCAGTAAAAGTTACAAAAATAAGTCTGGTGAGGCAGTTCTAGTCATAGAGAAATCGGAACATAGGGAGAAGCTAACTAAGAAGCTTCAAGAGCTGCACCCTAGCCAGAAAGTGTTTCAACCTCCTGAACGACTCCCAACTATTTCAGTTGCCAATATAATTGAAAGTGTAAATCCTTGTGAACTCAAGGAGAAAATTTTGTCCATGCATGAAGAGATTTCGTCTCTAGTCAACCAGGGTTCTACATTCGAAGTTCTGTACATAAGAGAGCAGAAAAGTGGCAAGAGGTACCAGGCTTG